>JAGDYQ010000091.1:905921-985216 GCA_021962125.1 Bulinus truncatus | reverse complement strand
CTGCTAATCAATGTAAATATTTTTGCATTATTTGCAGATTTCAAAAACCATTCAACTCCATGAGAGTGCAATATGGATGTGATAGAAAAAGAAAAGCTCGGACTGGTACCTGGGACAGCACCCTTTGCAGAAACCATTTATTGTAAAGATTTGAGCTGGCAAGAAGGCAAAACAAACTAGTGTCCACATTGTTGCCAATGAGCATATCAGCAGACAAGAATAAAAAAAAAAAAAAGAATATTATGACCACAAACTGCGAATCGAATAATGAAATGTTAGCTACCCCATTGTAAGGAAGGGGAAGTATTTTTATTTTTTTCCATTTAATCATGGTAAGTAATCTATTTTTGTTTTACAAATATTTTTTAAATAATTAATTTATCCCCTGCCCTGCTCCATTTAGTTTGAGTATTTCACTAACACTACTAAAACTACTAACCCTTGCAATTAATGCTTAGTTTTACAGCTCTGTAAAAAACAAATTTTTTCTTTGACAGGTATTCAAGCCTAGAACCAAATGAAAAGGAGAAAAAAAAAAGCTTGGGCTGAAACTGGAGCATGTCTTTAATGAGCCAATATATCTTAATGGTTATGAGGCAGCCAGAAGAATATTTAACCCTCCACCAATGCCAGCAATGATGCTAATGACCACAACATTCAACAAGTACCTGAGCATGCAAAGACCTTCCTACATTAACAGACATATTTTACGGTGAAGTAATTTCAATTGAAATGAAAAATAAAAATCTGTTTAATTTATTAAGTGAGCCTGTAAGCCAGCCTCCTATTTATTTTAAGCCTGTTCTCTACCAGATAAACACACATGATGGTCTGATGACAATCCCCTTATGGTGTGAGATGCCAGCTCCATCCTGGCCATGTGTAATACAAGGGACACTTTTTTCTGAAAGCAAGGGAAATAGGTAAATAGCCCTCCCCCCTTCTTTTTTCAAATATTTTCAATAAATGGTTGCATATACTTTTATTTTTCAATACAATTTCTGGTAATCAAAAAAAATATTTTTGCATTATTTGCAGATTTCAAAAACCATTCAACTCCATGAAAGTGCAATGTGGATGTGATAGAAAAAAAAAAGAAGCTTGGACTGGTACCTGGGACAGCACCCTTTGCAGAAACCATTTATTGTAAAGATTTGAGCTGGCAAGAAGGCAAAACAAACTAGTGTCAACATTGTTGCCAATGAGCATATCAGCAGATAAGAATAAAAAAAAAAAAACAAAGAATGGTCTGACCACAAACTGCGAATCGAATAATGAAATGTTAGCTACCCCATTGTAAGGAAGGGAAAGTATTTTTATTTTATTCCAATTAAACATGGTAAGTAATCTATTTTTGTTTTACAAATATTTTTTAAATAATTAATTTATCCCCTGCCCTGCTCCATTTAGTTTGAGTATTTCACTAACACTACTAAAACTACTAACCCTTGCAATTAATGCTTAGTTTTACAGCTTTGTAAAAAACAAGATTTTTCTTTGACAGGTATTCAAGCCTAGAACCACATGAATAAGAGCAAAAAATAAAGCTTGGACTGAAACTGGAGCATGTCTTTAATGAGCCAGTATATCTTAATGGTTATGAGCCAGCCAGAAGAATATTTAACCCTCCACCAATGCCAGCAATGATGCTAATGACCACAACATTCAACAAGTACCTGAGCATGCAAAGACCATCCTACATTAACAGACATATTTTACGGTGAAGTAATTTCAATTGAAATGAAAAATAAAAATCTGTTTAATTTATTAAGTGAGCCTGTAAGCCAGCCTCCTATTTATTTTAAGCCTGTTCTCTACCAGATAAACACACATGATGGTCTGATGACAATCCCCTTATGGTGTGAGATGCCAGCTCCATCCTGGCCATGTGTAATACAAGGGACACTTTTTTCTGAAAGCAAGGGAAATAGGTAAATAGCCCTCCCCCCTTCTTTTTTCAAATATTTTCAATAAATGGTTGCATATACTTTTATTTTTCAATACAATTTCTGGTAATCAAAAAAAATATTTTTGTATTATTTGCAGATTTCAAAAACCATTCAACTCCATGAAAGTGCAATGTGGATGTGATAGAAAAAAAAAAGAAGCTTGGACTGGTACCTGGGACAGCACCCTTTGCAGAAACCATTTATTGTAAAGATTTGAGCTGGCAAGAAGGCAAAACAAACTAGTGTCAACATTGTTGCCAATGAGCATATCAGCAGATAAGAATAAAAAAAAAAAAACAAAGAATGGTCTGACCACAAACTGCGAATCGAATAATGAAATGTTAGCTACCCCATTGTAAGGAAGGGAAAGTATTTTTATTTTATTCCAATTAAACATGGTAAGTAATCTATTTTTGTTTTACAAATATTTTTTAAATAATTAATTTATCCCCTGCCCTGCTCCATTTAGTTTGAGTATTTCACTAACACTACTAAAACTACTAACCCTTGCAATTAATGCTTAGTTTTACAGCTTTGTAAAAAACAAGATTTTTCTTTGACAGGTATTCAAGCCTAGAACCACATGAATAAGAGCAAAAAATAAAGCTTGGACTGAAACTGGAGCATGTCTTTAATGAGCCAGTATATCTTAATGGTTATGAGCCAGCCAGAAGAATATTTAACCCTCCACCAATGCCAGCAATGATGCTAATGACCACAACATTCAACAAGTACCTGAGCATGCAAAGACCATCCTACATTAACAGACATATTTTACGGTGAAGTAATTTCAATTGAAATAAAAAATAAAAATCTGTTTAATTTATTAAGTGAGCCTGTTAGCCAGCCTCCTATTAATTTTAAGCCTGTTCTCTACCAGATAAACACATATGATGGTCTGATGACAGTCCCCGTATGGTGTGAGATGCTAGCTCCCTCCTGGCCATGTGTAATACAAGGGACATTTTTTTCTGAAAGCAAGGGAAATAGGTAAATAGCCCTCCCCCCTTCTTTTTTTCAAATATTTTCAATAATTGGTTGTATATACTTTTATTTTTCAATTTTTCAATACAAATTTTGCTAACCAAAAAAATATTTACATTATTGGCAGATTTCAAACACCAGTCAGCTCCATGTGAGTGCAATATATACATGTGATAGAAAAAGAAAAGAAGCTCGGACTGGTACCTGGGACAGCACCCTTTGCAGAAACCATTTATTGTAATGATTTGAGGTGACAAGAAGGCAAAAAATAACTGATGTGCACTATTTAGCCAATGACAATATCAGCAGATGAGTAAAAGAAACATAAAAAAAAAAAAAGAATTGTACACACAGAATAATGAATCGTTGTAAGGAAGGGGAAGTATTTTTGTTTTTATTCCACTTAAGCATGGTAAGTAAGCCATTTCTGTTTTATATTTTTGTAATAATTAATTCCCCCCCCCCCACCTCCATTTAGATTGAGTATTTAACTAACACTACTAAAACTACTAACCATTGCAATCATGTTAATTTGTTTTTTTACAGAGCTTTAAAACTTTTTTCCTTGACAGGTTTTTCAAGCCAAAAAACTATTGAATTGGACTGAAACTGGAGCAGCCCTTTACAATGCCAATATATCATAATGGATATGAGCCAGCCAGAAGAATATTTAACCCTCCACCAATGCCATGAATGATGCTTATGAGCACAACAATCAAGTACCCGAGCAATCAAAGTCCATCTTACATTAACAGAAATTTTCTACTGTGAAGTATTTTGAGTTTAAAAAAAAAATGTATTTAATTTATTAAATGAAACTGTTAGCCAGCCTTCTATTAATTTTAAAACCTGTTCTCTACCAGATGAGCACATGCCATGGTCTGATGATAGTCCCCTGACGGTGTTAGATGCTAGCTCTCTCCTGGCCATGTATATTACAATGGACACAATTTTCTTTATGCAAGGTAAATAGGTAAATAGCCCTCCCCCCTATTTTTTACAAATATTTTCACTAATTGGTTGTATATACTTTTATTTGTCAAATTTTCAATACAAATTTAGCTAACCAAAAATATATTTACATTATTGGCAGATTTTAAACACCAGTCAGCTCCATGTGAGTGCAATATATACATGTGATAGAAAAAGAAAAGAAGCTCGGACTGGTACCTGGGACAGTACATGTATAAATTGGCCGCCATCTTGTGTAAGAGACAGAGCAGAAATGTTTTTTTTTTTATATAATTTCATTTGTATTTTTAGGATGGTTACATATATATCTGAACCTTGAGCTTCAGCAGTATGATTGAAGTTTCATAAAGTACAGTCAAATAAATAATAGTCCCTAAGCCCGTGGGTCAAGGGTGGGAGATGCAAGGGAGATCAATGGTGATTAAATTTTTCTGTATCCACGGCATGTTACGGCTAGCATGACGCACAAAGGTGTATATATATATATATATGTGTGTATATATATATATATAGAAGAGAGAGAGGATATATATCTTTAACTTTTCTGCAATAATTTTGACAACAATCTTTGAAAGTCTTTGAGTTAGATAAATTTCACTAGGAGAGAAGATGGGCGCCACCAAGTCTATAAGCCCATAGAAAGACATTGAAAGCACATTAGATATGTGTCTGTTGATGTGTCAATTTTTTTCTCCCCAAATGACCACATTGGTTAAGGGTAAAATAAATGATTTAATATCTTAGTCAGCACCTTCAGTGTCGTCATTAACTACTAGTCATGGCTGATAGGTTACCTTACATGTTGCGTCAGATTATGGATGACAGGTGATACTACATGTTCTGTTATATCATGGTTTTACAAATTAGTGTCACATTATATAGCATCCAATTTTAAATAGAATAATATAGGTGTTCAAGCAATTATAGGCAATATGTGGGGTTTTTTTTACATATGAACACGATTAATTAGGGGAAAAAGTAAGGAAATACGATTTAGGAAAAAAAAATGTATTTCTTGATAAATTGTTTAGAAATTGTATCATTTGTTTAATGCAGAATTGAATAAAGTATAAATATATGTCAAAGATATTGATACTTATTTTTTTGTTGTATTGGTGTTTATGTAAACTTTGGAACTATAAAAACATCATTAAATTTTTTTATTATGTTAATACATTTTAAGCAAAATACCATCTGCACCAACTAAATCAATACAAAAATACTTCCCCTTCCTTACAATCTTTAAAAATTTCCTACAAATTGTAAGATGATAATTGATTGCACAGATTTCTAGATAGCATTTCACAACGCAATGACTATTGTTTGCGTTAACAGTCAGTCTGTGGCATTCCTATTTTTAACTTTTTATGATATAATTAACTGGCTGTAATCCTGCCCTTACAAGATGTCCCTAATCATTCAGAGGCTGACAAGCTGTCATGTCAACAATTTCGCTTATGACCTCTGGTCAGCAAAATGAAGTATAAAACAATACCTCTTATCCAGTTCTTAAATACAGCTGACATAAGCCAACACATGACAGTAAATACTGCATGTATTTGGAGTTCACTGTACAACCATCAGCAGTCTTTGTCAATTACAGTGCCTTGCAGGGCTTTGAAATTGTCCCAAGGCACAAATTGTCCTGTTTACTTTTTTCAGTGGCATTCAGATCCATTGTCCAAGTCGTGTCCACCACAAGATTTACAGGTGGGTATTTCAGGGGCTGGTGTATTTTTTCCTTTCCACGGGGAACTTTTTCCCCATGTGAACAGCTGTCTCTCCATTATTTTCTTCCAAAGCATGATATTCAGGACAAAGTTGAAGCTTAGCTAAAATAGCTGAAGGTGGGTGTGACACACCACTGCTTCATCAATGTCAGTTCCATTTACATCATAAGAGTTGGAAAAACTTGGAACACTCTGAAATTATAAAGATAAGAGGCTTGACTATGATTAGGCTGATAAAAAAATGCAACTGTAATATGAATAGAGCTGGGCCCAAAATAATAACTAGCTGGTTCTAAACAAATAGGCTGAAATAATAAAGCAAACAAAAAAAGCAAAGTATTCCCTTATGACTGTCGGGAAATGATATATATATAATTCCCCTTTTTCTGTAGCCTTTTTCCGTGTGCCTAGTATAATGCTGAGTCATCTTACTTTGCTAACTAATAACAAATACTAATGTTGCAGCCAAGAATTCTGGGTCCCATGACAAAATATAACAATGGTGAGACACTCTCATCTATTTTTTTACAAATTAAATTTTTAAAAAAGTAAATAAGCTTTGGGGGCCTCTCCCTCGTGGCAGCATTTAAAGCCAGGTGGACTTTTAACTGGACCTGAAAAAATCTTTAATTTCTCAGTGGGGATTGAACAAATAAACCTTCAGATTGAGTCTGATTGACAAATCAGTGCTCTGTATTGCTAGGATATTAATTCCAATGAATCTAACAGACACTAAAAAAATATATGTAATAAAATAATTTTACCAAATTTACCCAACAAAATTACCCGTGAACATAGACATAGTTAAGTACAAATTGTGCCACATTCTATACAGATTCTCTTGGTTCCTTCCCCATCAATATCTGCTTCAACCACAAGATTGGCAGAGTTCAGTTAATGTATAACTAATTACACTTATTAGCCTAATTAGGGCTAATAATTCTTTTTTTTAACTCACACAATCCCTAAATATGCTACATAAATGTGTTAATTCCAATGACACTTCATGTCAATTTTACTTACTATATAAATGTATAATATGTCTATAATCGAGACTTAATAGCGTTGTTTTGCTTGTATGCACAATAAATCTTCTAAACAAAAGAGTTTTTCCTAGTTACTAGATCTTTAGTTTAAAAGAGCTACAATAATAAAGTTACCCTTTTACAAAGAAGAGCTCTTTGGGTATTTATAAACTAAAACTAGGTCAAACGTATTGTGCACGCAGCATCAGCCTTGTTAATATGGTAAACGAAATATTTTTTCTTCCAGTTTTCGATGTTTGCACATCGTAATTTTGTATAAATCTATTATTAATGAGCATCGATTTCCCACAACTTGGTAACTTTTTCTTACTAATTACTATAGATTTCAGGATTTCATTTTACTAAAAGTTCCAGATTAGCCTGGGTTTAGTGTTGTCTTAGATAACTGTAGACCAAGTTAAGTGTAAGTTGAGTCTTGACTCTTTGACTAATTTAACTATGTTTCATTTTTTGTAGATTTTTAAATTGTTATTTCAGTAAATATAGTAAAAAAAAAGGACACTAATATTAGTATTACTTATAGCAGAATTTATTTCTTAGTTTTGATTTAACTATACTGGTCTATACCTATTCAGACTCAACAAACATTACATAGACACATTAAAATGATTAATTGACAGTTATTGATGATTATAGAATTAATTTAATTTTTTTAATTCATATCATTTTGAAGGGGCATTCATCAAATCAGGGACAAGGCGTGAATGTCTCCGGTCTAATTCTTAGAGAAAAATGTATTGATGTTTTTATGCTATATAAAAAGCACACACGAACAAAGATCTATATATTTGTATAAAGTATTGGACTAACAACGTATACAATTTATGTATAACTGATGTTATATATATTTAAACTTGTAGTCATTTTATTATGATTGATTTAACTATATTCAATAAACAGTAAACACAGTACCATTATATAGCTTTTAGTCATCAATGTTAAATTTCATTATTTCTCTTGCCTTAGCTAGTAATCAAAGGTGATGTTTGTTACCTGAGATGAAAAAATTCACAAGTTGTTCATAACCAGAGGTTCTACTGTATTTTATTTAACATTGTGCAGAAAGATTCCATCATAGGCATAGATGCAAAACAAATGAACAAACTGGTGATGGTTGAGAGCTAATTTACAGATTTCGTGATCATACCAAATTTTCTAAAATGTTTTTGAGTTTAATAAAAATTTAATTTTAAGTAAAATCTTTCACGTCTCATGCGATATTTTTTTTTTATAAGTAAATATAATCTAATTTCCAATTGTCCTCTACAAATCTACACATGTTAAACAGTCCAAAGATATTGGTTTAATTATATTTATTTTTCTAAAAAGTGCTTACGGTTATAAAAAAAAGTTCGACTCTGGTCTGCAGAACTTCATTGTCATTTTCCCTTTCTCTCTAACTCTTTTAGCATGTCTTTCCCCACCCTTCTTTCTCTTCTCATTAGTTTTTGTATTAAATTTTTGGCCCTAAGATATAAAACCTGTGTCATGGGTTCTAAATGATATGATATGTCATGGGTTCTAAATGATAAGTCATGGGTCCTAAATGAAATGTCATGGGTTCTAAACAATATTTTTTTAGCTTGTCTTGGAGATCATTATAAAAACAATATTCCACATTCTTTATGCATAATAATGTACATTAGTATAGATTTTAATATATAATTCATTATAACTCTGTCACTTTCAGGCTGTTCATGGAAAATATGTTTGTAAAAGACACCAAAGTATGTTGATCAATGCACTTGCTAATGCAGTTTGTAGTTCAGTTACATTTAAGATATTTGATATTTTAAACTTTGTGTTCAAGAAATGATTCAAGATGATCAACACTCATGACTAAACACAGATTAATTAAAACATATTCATCAATTTTATTAAACCTCTATTGCTGGTTACTATAGATTTGAAATAAGGTTTAAAATCGTGGAAAAGAACTTATTTCTGACATTAAACAAACACATAAATTATTAAGGAAGTATTTTTTTCATAAATGGCTGATCCTAATTTACAAGAAATACCATTACCTGAAGATCATGTATTGACAATAACTCATAAAAAGACAGCCAAAGAAATGTTGCAAGAAGCTCTCAAAGATCACAAGCTCCCTATTTCTGATGTGAAGTCAACCGCTCCTGGTAAACTGGTTACCCCGATGGTATCTGGCATGAATGTAATGGATAAGCCAATCGAAGCTTCATCTCAAAGTATTGTTGATGAGCTGTTTAAAGATTTCATATCCCAGAAATTTGGCAGTGTAATAAAAGACAGCCACGCCAGTAGTAAGATTTCCTCAAAGTCTGTGTCTGTTGATGACAAAATTAGTCAGATTCTAGACATGGAGATTAACTCCATCAAGTCAAAAACATATAACTTAGATGAAAATGAGCCTGAAGAAAAACTTAGATATACTCATACGGTTTCACACAAATCATCTGTAAACTTTAAACCAAATGATAAAGATTCATTAAAACATGTAACTCACTCAATTGGTCAACATCAGCCATCATTAAATGAAAGCAGTTTAAAACCAAATTCTTCGGACCGTGATATAACTACCAGTGCTCTTTCTGTGCCGTCTAGACTTTCAGCATCAGTGACAGAAAACCATTCTGCAGACATTCTGTCACCGGACTCTGACGCCACAAAATGGGATAAAAAGGGAGCAGAGACAGCTCACCAGCAGTACAGTGGCATGCTGCCATTGTCAGTTGCCAAAAAGCTCGGGGCCCCCAAGCTGTTAAAGATGAAACTCAGCACAGAAAGTCTTTCTCTGATAAAGTCTAAAGACAGAATGGACAGAGATGGACGAGTCTGGGAAGAAGGTAAGTCTTTGTTTTATGTCACAACTTTTTTTATTGACATATATTTATCCATAAAAAGTTTGTTTTTCTTTGCATTTTAGTTTCAGTTAATAAATGTTGCACTATTTCTAAAACTAAGGGTGATAAACTAAAATGTTCATTTTGAATTCTGGGTGGGTGGGTCTGGTTCCAACTGATATTTATTCAGCTAACAGGTCAGATATTAAAATGGAAATACATTGCTTCAATAGTTGAATAGTCCTTTTCCCCCCCCCCCCCTTGTAGCACCCATCATAAGCTGTTATAAAAACTTTGTATAATTAGTATGTCCTGTCAGAAATCAATGTTGCTAACATTTAGGCAGTGCGGATAATACAGACATGAAATTTCATTACGAACCAAATATTTTAATTTGGTGATATGTAATTACTTTGCCGTTGATCTGTTTGGGGAAAAATGGCAATAAAACTCTCTGAAATTTCATGGATTCAGCTAATAGTTGTTAGCTATTTTTTTGTATGATATATGTGCAGATTGCATGTCAGAATATCTTTTATTGTTTAATTTCAAAATTCATACAGTCTTTGACAATACTAAAAATACCCATTACATATTAGTCATTTTTTTTTTTTGAGTTTGTTTATATTAGCAATACTTTTTAAGTATTAATGGCTGAATGCAGTTTATACCCATTTATAATTGCTTTTTTTTTTTTAAATTTTGTCAGGTGAAGTATGCTCATCCCACAGTGACAAATCTGACAAAGATGAGGCAGATGATGAATCTGATGAGCACCCTTCAGAAACTGGGTCCATTGCATCTAATGGGGCAGATTCGCACAGCTCCAAGCACAAACACAAGCGCAAACACAAACATAAGAAAAAGAAGAAAAAGTCATCCAAGGAAAAGGGCAAAGAGCACAGAAGCAAGTCCAAAGATGATACGGATGGATATAAGGACAGCTCAAGATCACGGAAAGATAAAACGCATTCTCATGATGGGTCGTCAGAAGGGGAAGAGTCTGGAAAGAGAGGCAAAGAGAAAAATAAAAAGAGGAAGAAATCTCGCTCCAGGTGATAACTTGTGAAAACAATTTTTTGGTTTCATAGTTGTAATTTTCTCAAAGAGCAAATACGGAAAAGTGATAAGGCATTTTTTTTTAAAAGGTTACATAGTTTTTTGTTTAAAATGTTAAGTTTTTTTATATATATTTTAGGTCAAGAACACCTAAGCGCAGAAAATCTAGATCACAGTCACGATCTAGGTCACCCAGCAGAAGAAAAGACAGTACAGATTCTGGGCGGTAGGTCATTTTTTAATTGGCCATTTTATTTTACATACAAAAAAGAAATTGAAACAAAAAATATTTTTTAAATAAGAATACAATTACTGTTAATGCTGTTATTACTGTTATTATTCTAATTCAAATTTAAATAAGTTTACAGAATTTTCTATGAAAATGGAAGACTCCCTTTTCACAAACAAATTTGTCTTCTTTTTAGACATTTCAATGAATGGGACGCCAGACACTACAGTGATGTCACCAGGCATCGTTCTAGGTCAAAAGAACCTTCCTCTGAAATGCATAAAAGACGGTCAAGGGAAAGAAGCAGATCTGAAGAAAAAGAGGCACGACTGCAGATTGATAAGGATAAACTTCGTAGAATCGCAATGTACTTGAATGTTTTTTTTTCTTTTTGAATAGCCATTTAACGTTGATGTAAAGTGACAAATTCTGATGATGCCACCTTTTTAACTTAAAATAGTTGAAACAGTTTTATTATGAAGTCATACTACAAAGTGAGCTAGGGTACTATGGCTTTAAATGCTTATTTTGTAACCACCCTTGGTATAAGTTGTTTTTATTTTATCTAAAATTGTTAAGATACGTACATTGCATATATTAATCACTAGAGTTGTTTGATAATCATTTTGTTTTAGAGCTAATGCATTACAAAATATGAAGAGTGGCCAAGGACCCCGTGTAGATCTGACAGTGGTGAAAAGTGGAGGGAAGTCTGTTGAAGAATTAACTGGTGAGTTGACAAATTCATTTGCTGTTGTGCCTGATTTTTTTTTTTCCTTGGGATGATTTATTACATTTGTTATTTGTTAATTGATTAAAAAGATAACATGATATTCATGGCTTAATTCTTTACATTGGAGCATTACTGAAACCGTTTTAAGCGATACTAGCTTCATTTAGTAATGTAAAGTTCCATTATCCCTTTAAGGCCATCGGGTAAGAATAAATGTTAATGTAGCCCTGACATAAAAAAGGGGGTGGGGGGGGTAATTTTGCTAGCATAATCTGGTCCTTGTCAGAGGTATTGGTTTGGATCGGCTTTCTCTTTGGGACCCAGTTCTCAAGCACTTGCATTCTAATGGCAACCTCAGCGTGCAGTGTCGACAATTCTCATCAATAGAGCAGGATGTCTCTAACTAGTCATTATTTTTATCTGTAGAGTTTTGTAAGAAGATTTCTGCAAAGAATAAAGATAAAGATGAATACGAATCTGATGAAAGTCTCGACATGACAGAAACCAAGATGAGTGATGATGAAGACAGATTGATTCACCACCCTTTTAAAGTGAAAGAGCCTGCATCTAGTAGCATTATCATGAACATTCGAGTAAGTGGTAAAGGGGTCTCTTTAAGAGAAAAGACTTTTCAGTTGTACTATTTTTTATACTAAGGCAGTTATTATTTTTAAACGTTTTTTTTTCCTATGGTATATTTGATGATAGTAAAATTTATTTCTTACTGCAGTTCATCATCTAGAAACTGCACATTTTAACAAAGACTCAGCTTAGATCATTTCTTCATTATATCAGGCTCTGTAATATTTTTTTTTTTTGCTATTATAAAAAAATATTGACATTTTGATGAGCAATTAAATAATGATTAATTAATTTGAAAATGAATTAAAAATGTCTTTCTTATTCAGATATTTGTCAATGAATTAAAAATGTCTTTCTTATTCAGATATTTGTCAATGAATTAAAAATGTCTTTCTTATTCAGATATTAGTAAATTAATTAAAAATGTCTTTCTTATTCAGATATTAGTCAATGAATTAAAGTCTTTGTTATTCAGGTATTAGTCAATGAATTAAAAATGTCTTTCTTATTCAGATATTTGTCAATGAATTAAAAATGTCTTTCTTATTCAGATATTAGTCAATGAATTAAAAATGTCTTTCTTATTCAGATATTTGTCAATGAATTAAAAAAAAAGTTAAACGTTCTTAGTAAATGTTGTTGCTTGCTTAAATGTATCAGTATTATAGTTAAATTTAACTAATTGATAGTAAAAGAATATTTTTATGTGTGTAAAATAGTTCAATAAATCACAATGTAACACAGATGTTTGAGAGACAGCAGTCGATCTTCCTTTCCCTTTATTTTTTCAGCATTTTTTATGTTTTCAACCTGACTGACTTTGTTTCTTGTAAAATTTTATAACCTGTTTTCTTCTGTCGTTTATATCAAAAATTTTATAATTTACTTTTTATTTTTGTTTGTTACTTTTTTTGTTCATCTTCAGAATGCAAAACAACTTCCTGTTTTGACACCAACAGAAAAACAAGCCCAACAGGCAGCTTTAAGATTGACATTTCCCGTCTCCAGTGGTTCCCATCATCGTGCAAATGAGTCAGAGTGGGTGCCAGTGGAAAAGTCTGTTCCAATTCCTGTAATCAGCACTCAGCCATCGCCGGTTTGTGATTTTCATGATTCAAAAAAATCTTGTATATCGAGTGATTAAATATAATTAAAAATGTATCAATAATTTTTTGATAAATTAATCAGTGTGGATTTTAATCAGATTGAAAAATTATTTTATTTTACTCAGTTGAATTGACTTTGAAAAAAATTTTCTTTTTATAACCGTTTTTTATTTGTCAAAAGAGACAAGTGCAAAATGTATAAACAATATCAGAAATATTAACTACAACAATTTAAAAGCCATGTTTCACTCTTTTATATACATATATTAAATCTAATAATAAATCTAAAGAACATTATCAGAATATCTTGAAGAATTTTTATATGCTTTTTTCGTATTTTGTCAAAATCTTTTACCATAAACAAGACAAAAAGAAATTGTATCTAAAAGTATTTTTTTTTTTTTAATTTAGATTTATTGTTGTAAAAGTTAACAAGTGAATTTTATATGGAAATCGTAGTATCGAAACTTCAAGTTACACTTGAAATCTCTTAAATCATCTCACAATTATGTTTTTTTTTAGACAGCCAAAGTGGAAGTTCCAGCACCTGTTCCCAAGAAACCTGAAAGCATTTTTCCAGACATGACAGAGGCACAGGTGAATACTCCATTATTTTTTTAAATCTTGATAGGAGAACAATCAGTTCAGAAGCAACAACAACCAAAATTTATTTGCCTTTTTATTTTCTTAAAGCTTTGTGTGTTGGAACATCGTAACCATATCAAATCATGGTCCAAAGATCATTAAAAGTTTCATTATTTTCATGTTGTTTTTTTTCTCTACAGAAACTGGACATCAGTTCCATTATTTCTGAAAGACTTCAGGCAGTCAGGAAACTTCAGGAAAATCCGTACGATGTCCAGGCTTTGACCAAGATGCATAAAGTCCAGGAGCAGGTTGGAAAAGTTTTGTCTACACCATATTTTTGTCAGCTTGAACTGAAATTAAATACATTTGTTTGAAGAAAAAAAAAGTTAAAATGTAACAATTTAATGCCTGGAATTTTAGTATGATTTTAGCTTGAAACTCCAAATGTTAGAATTGTTGACTACATTGTATTTTTTAATCGGGTGTTATTTGAGCTTTTGGTTTGCCATGGGATGGAATGAACTTATGCTTGAAGTAAACATACATTGTTTTGTGTGACAAAATTCAACATAACACATTTTCATGAATTAGACCAGGTGTGCTATGATCACATGCAGCCTCGACAGGTATGAATATGATCTGCCCTGATAGCTGTGCTATTGTTAAGTATGGTCAAAAACTTTTGTTTTCCTCAAAAATGATCCAAGAAAACTAAGTGGCTGGATACCCCTGAGCTGGACATTTTTTTAAATAGAGTCCTTTTCTTCTTGAATTGTGTCTGTATATTGATGACTGCCAAAGTCTGTTAAATATTTTTACCTAATTATATTTGATATGGTAAAATTTACTCCTGAAAGAAAGACATTGAGAGCTTTTAATTTAAATGAATCCAAAGAAAGCAATTGTTCAAATTCAAACTGTTTATCATGTCTTTGCTTTTATTTTAATAGGCCAGCAAATGGGCAACGTCAAAACACTTACCTGGACAATTTTTAGGTAGCACAGGAGCCCAAGTTTTGTCACAGCAAGAACTGATGGGAGATAAGAAACACCAAGCTTGGGCAAGAAAGGTAGAAGGGACCTTCTTTTAAAAATTACTTTGACAATCCATGCATTGTTATACTACATTGTTATTCTATTATCAAATTAATTTACAAATGATGCATTTTATTTGTACAGATTGTTCGTTTGTTTGTTTTTTTACTCCTTAAGAAGCGTGTGTCAAAAAAATATTTTTATTTCTAAAAAGAAAAGTGATTGTTATTCAGCGACAATTTGGCTCATGTTTTTTAATCTATTTTACGAGTGAGAAAATACAAATGTGAAAAGTGAATAGATATCTGCTTGATGTTAAGGAAAGCTTAAACAAATTTTTATTTACTTACGTTCTTTTATTTTCAAATTATATTTATTTTTAATGTATCAGGCCTCATTTTTGTTACAAAGTAATAAGATGTGGAGCCTAATAGTATCTTTAGGATTTTAAGAAATTACAATGAAACAAATAGTAAAATTCTAGTTGTTACTAAATGTCTTAACTCTTGACATTTTCCTTTATTTTTCTGACAACTTAATAACTCTTAGGAAGTCTGAAATTTCTTAAATTGTACCATTAATCCATAATGAAAGGTAACATTTTTACGCAATTATTACTTTTGGTTAAGGATATTTGATTTTTTTTTTTACATTGTGGTCCATGAAATTTATATCTGATTAAGAGACAGAAAAAAAAAAGTTCACATTAATTTAAACATTTTGACGCCTGGTATTTATGTCTCTTTAACTTGATTCATTTAATGATTATTTACACGGATTCTTAATGCTGTTTTAGTTTCTCCCTGTCTTTTGGAAAAGGAACATAATTTTTTTTTTTAATGTGAATGCTTAGTTTAGTTACTACATCAAATCTCATGAAATTTTTTCCTTTATGTGGGGAAAATTTGATGAGAATTTAATTTTGTGTTTTCCAACAGGTTGTAAGCCTTGTGCTTTTCCCATCTCTTTTTTTATTACAGGTTGCCCTCTTCTGTCTTGCACTGGGAGCATCATTTGTGGAGCTGAACCACATACCACCACACTAGCTCACTTCGTCTGATCTCACGCAGGAGTGACCCACTGATCACTGGGTTGTTTTGTTCGCTACTCCGTTTTGATGGGTATGAGCTAGTGTGATGGTATGCGGAGCTCTTTTATTATCAAAATAGGACCAAAAAAAAATGTTCAGACATATTTAAAGTTTTCAGTTTTCTTTCTGAAGTGCGGTTTGTTTTAAATCTTAAAATAGCCTGAAATTTCATTCAGCGCATAAATTTATTTTATAACAATCTTTCTTGAAAAATTTTTTTTTTTAAATCTGGATACGATACCACACTATTTTTGTTTTATTTGAATATTAAATAATTGTATCATTGTAAAGTGCTCTTACAGCTATACTTGCTAAAAAAAAAAAAAAAGTAGATACATGTACATCATTTATACGTTCAGATTTACCTAGATTTAAATTGTGTATTATACCAACCAGTCAACAAACTGGCCAGCGACTTTTGTCATGTGTTATATGTTAACAGCTGTTAGCATTTAACACAAGGCAACCCAGGTAAACAGAACTCGTTTACCTAGTTGGTTACAGGTTTTGTAAATGTCTGTAAAGAGTGTTGTGCTACAAAGGGCTCTCTCTCCTTCTGTGGTGCCCAAAAAAAATTGTTTTCAAGGATTCAGGATATTTTCCCCCTAGTGTTATGTCTATGGGTGAGTACCGACCGTGTCAAAAACACTCAGCTGGAAATTTAATTTTTTTTTTGTCTGTCGTAACATAAAATTAATCCCTGGCTCTGAAACAAAAGTTAGATTTGAAGTAAAAAAAACTACAGATTATTTAAACAAACTTATTAAAAAAAAAAATCACAGGAATTAATTTTTTGAATTGCTTTTACTATTATATTGTAGCTTAAAAATGA
This sequence comes from Bulinus truncatus, assembly GCA_021962125.1. Taxonomy (NCBI): domain Eukaryota; kingdom Metazoa; phylum Mollusca; class Gastropoda; family Planorbidae; genus Bulinus; species Bulinus truncatus. The sequence continues at coordinate 968,459 of JAGDYQ010000091.1, read as the reverse complement.
CGTTGTTTTATCTGTAGTTGTTCCAGTAAATTTGTAATAAAACAAGATAAATTTCATAATTCATAACCATTAAAATTATGTTCCGTCATTGTTTCTGACTTCCCCTTTCACCATTAGTTGTTCCAGTAAATTTGTAATAAAACTTGAAAAATTTCATGTTTGATAACCAGGGATTGATGAATTAGTTTTTCGGACAGCTGGGTGTTTGCAAGGTGCGGACATTTTGTTTTATATTTGTCATGTCTCATGGCATTGCATTTACTTGCGGAGTCATTTGTTATTTTTTAAGTTATTCTTTCATGTCTATATACATCTTGATTTATGGCCCTTTTTGCTAATACTTTAGTTGACAGAATGTTTACCCAAGTTTGTAATGAAATTACTGATAAAAATTTCTATATTTTAATTACAAAGAGATAACGAAATTATTCTTTTTACATGCTCCTTGCCTACATTTGCTCTGTTTTAAAAAAAAAAATTTCTCCATCCTAAAAAATGAATTTTATAGTTTTGGTTTTTTTTTACTACTAAAAGCTGCGTTAACTTTGTGCTCATTTATTTTAAGCCTTTTTGTAATTTTATTTGTCCCTGTAGAATCAACTGATGCAAGCAGCGCCTGTCAATGGTGGCATTGGGATGTTTCTGCTGCAGAAGATGGGCTGGAAGCAGGGTGAAGGCTTGGGCAAAAACAATGAGGGAAGCAAGGAACCTCTTCTTCTTGACGTCAAGATTGATAGAAAAGGTTGGGGCAATTTTTTACTATTGTCGTGCCTTTGTTCGCTTCATTCTGGGTTTTAAAAATATGCAGTATACATCCAGAGTCAGTAAAAGTAAAGTTCCCTTAGCCCTTAAGGGCCTTTGCTGCAGGTGAAGAGGAGAATTCATCTGTTTCTGTAACAACAGCATATTAAGGGATTCCCGGCCGCCTTTACTTCCCTAAATGAAAAGCTGCAATCAACTTTCACTAGGACCTGTAAAAATTCTCTTGGTTTGTTTCTCATCTAGGATTGAACTTGGGACCTTCAGGTCAGCGGTCGAGCTCTTTACGCTCAGCCATCGATCCTTATGATTTTTCATTCCTCCCACAAATTAAGCTTTTTTTGTTTTGCGGCTGTTGTTATTAGTAGCTATTTTTGTTTATTTCTTCTTGTTCTGATGTAGACATTATAAGGACTGTTCTGTCTACTATGGCTAAAGTAGATTGCTGCAGTTTTAAAACTTGAATTTATTGTTACTGGCTCTTTCAGCCTAGGTATGCCTGAACACATTATAGCATTGGCCTCGTACTAATTTGATTGATGAAAGTGCTTTTGGGCATTTTAGTTCAAATGTAATAAAAACAAAGATATTGTTATTTTCACAATTATCATATAAATAAAAGAAATAAGACTGATGCTTACATGGAAAGCTGTTCTTTGATAAAATTTGGCCACACCAATGAAATGCAGCATAAAATGTGAAAAGAAAATAATGTTATTGAACTAAAAGACAGGTTAACTTTAAGAAAGAAAATGCTTGAAAATTTGGAATGGAGAACATTGAAAAGAAATAAAATCCACACTCTACATAGCAGAATTGTTGGCTAAGCTGAATGAGCATGGTGGCTCCTGGACAACTGTAAATGATGTTGACTCTTTTTGTCAGAGGCTTTCAAAAATGTTCTTATTAGCAGCATTGGAAAGTGAAATTCTTTTTTGAAGATTGAATACTAAAAAATCTACTGTGGAACTGGGTGGTGAGGAAGCAGAACTTTGTTCTGTTTTTTTTTTTTAAAATGTCACAAAAATGTGTTATCTAGAATTAAAGCTATTATTGGATTCAATTAAGAATTTTTTTTGCTACTGAAAAATAATAGTTTACCAAAACTAATGTTTGTGAAAAAAGTCATTGATGTTGGGTCTACATATAATCTCTTTAAAAAAAAAAACCAATTAAGGTTACAAAAGAAAATTCTATAGCTAATCATTTTTTTAATATATTGTAGGATAAGATTAGATTCATTAGCGGTTATAGAAGTTCATACAAAATTGGACAAGCGATCTAATGGTGATATTTTGCTTTTAATAAATTTTTTAAAAAATGTAAGATTATTGAAAAATAAAAATTACATACAATATATAATCAATTTACCATCAAATTATTGATTGCATGTTCTTATAAAATAAAATTTCATTTATTTCTGAACAATCTGCATTGATATTGTACCCAATTAGTTTTTGCGGAAAATTGACGCCAGCAGATTAAATATGAGCGAGTGAAAAGCAAGAAAATATTGTCCCCTAAAAACGCTACACAGAGTGACATTAAAATCCCCATATTAAATAATATAAAAGTTCTTTGAATACAGTTATAAATTGTTTGTATCTTTTACATGAATAGCAACAGTACATGACCCAAATTTTAAAGTAAATGTTGTTTGTATCTCTTATGAATACCAACAGTACATGACCCAAATTTTAAAGTACCGTATATGTAGTGCAAAAATGAGTTATCGAGCTGTTTTATGTCTGTTTGGGCTAACCACTTGATGAGGGGGCTTTTTTTTCTAATTTAAAACTCTTGTTTTAAGTTTTGTTACTTCTACTCAACCTTTGTGTATTGATTTCGAAAACTTGAAATTTATAAAACTATTCTCGACAAGAGCTCAGTGTTTTGGCGTTGCTGTTTTTTTTTTTAAATCAAAATATTAGTTGGCATTTTTAACATAAATGTAACTTTGAAATTTTGCATGCCACGGTTAACTACATCAATATGCAGAGATGTTTTTTCTCTTATTTATAAATACACATACAGCTGACAAAAAATTTTGTGCTCATTTTGTTTTAGTTGCACCTAAGCGTGGAATGTATGACTGTCATCATACTTACTTGTGTGGACTTTTTATATATAGCCTGACTGCTTCTTTTTGTATAGGTCTGACTGCTTCAATAGAAAATCCCAAGCACAAAGGACCAACGTCACATGCAGCAAGAGCCAAAGATTTATCAAGTAAGCTCCAGAAGTTGTATTTTTTTTTATAAAGTTTCTTGCTTAAAAAGTTTCAATGTACTCTAATAAAATCAGAAATTCTCCCCTATTAAGTTTCCTTGAGGGTGATTTGATAACTTATTTCTTGATTGTATAGTAAATCAGTTTCTACGACTGGTATACTTAACTTTAAGAGTGCCCTTTCATCTTCTACACCACAACCAGATTTGAACCCATGACCTGCATTTAAGCTGACAGGCTCATAATCTCATGGTTATCTAAGGGTTTGCCAGTTGAATCATTAGGAATGAAAAAAGATATCCTTCTATCTGTTAGTTAGCATAGAATTCTGGGTTATGGGTCACTTTACCATTCCCACTGATTTTGTTACTGTTAACTCTTTAAACTCTTATCAGAAACCAATTGTTCATTTTTCCTTCGGTATATTATTATTATAAATACATGTATTATAAAAATATTACTTCAACACTGGTTAAAATTAGCTTTTTTTTATTATTATTATAATTCTCAGACAAACATCCAGTGTCAGCTTTAATGGAATTGTGTAATAAAAGGCGTTGGGGCCCTCCTATATTTACAGTTGTCGAGGAAAGTGGACCGGACCATAAGAAAACATTCCTTTTCAAGGTTTTTTTTTTTTTTAATTTTTTTTTTTCACAAATTTCCTTTAAATAAAAAAGAAAGCTTGCCCGTTAAACAAAATCACATTTTAATTTTATAATGCTTTTATTTTATTTTTCTGAACGTTTGTTGCCATCTAGGTCAAGGTCAACAATGTTGAGTATCAGCCGGCTGCTGCGAGCCTTAACAAGAAAACCGCGAAAGCTCAGTGTGCTGCCATTTGTTTACAAGAAATGGGACTCCTCCCACGTGACGCCCCAATGAATTACTAGCTGCCTCATAGAAAATCAAAACATAAATTTCTTTTATGGACCCGTTCCAACAACCTATGGTACATTATGTTGTCATTTATTCTGAGCATATGTTTTAACAAAACAAAGGCAACCTTTTGTAAATAATGTACAATCTGTGAAATATGAAATTGATAAAGGAAAGCGAATATTATTTTTTTTTGTGCTGCCAAATTTTGTTCAAATAATTTTTAAGTGATAATTTCATGAACATCATTGGTTATTGTGAATAAAAATGTTGAGGATTTCATTTAGTTTATATTAGTTTTTTTTTTATTTTAAGTCCTTGTTAAGTCATGATTTCATGTCATTTAAAATTTGTCAATATTTATATTAATTTATTTTATTTTTTAAAGTTTTTATGTCTTTTGGTTGGATATTTATATTTTGTATTTCTTTTTTTTTTAAAGCCTAAAGACACTAAATTTTAAACGGAGCTACATCAAATTTTTTTTATAATATTCACCTCTTTCATATAGCGCTTGCTATAAATGTGTGCTTGGTATGAAAGTGTGTTAAGATCTGGTAAGGTTTAAATTAACACTGTCATATGCCAGTCACTGGGAGAAATTTCTTTCTTCTTATCCCTCATCCACCTAGCACCTTGGTTAACCCAGGGGTAGGCCACATTAGATGAGAGCTGCTGGCTGCCCGTTCAATGTAATGCTTGGTTCCAACACTTAGGTCTTTTGGCAGTAGGCAGGGTTTTTTTTCCCCCACTCACTGATGGCAGATAATAATAACCAATCTAAATCAAGCTTGTTAAAATATAATACTGGTTTGTCTAGTATACTCAGCTGCCGGTACATTTTATGACTATGTCGTCTTCTCAGCCCCACTGGAAAAATATTGTGTATGCTGCCCATAAGCCATTGTTTGTTTTTTTTTCACTAATCAGAAATGGAGTATTTCAAAAATATTTTTTTTCATGGGGCTTTTAACACTAGTCAAGTACATGTGGCCTTGATAGTTGATAAATTTATCTTTTAAGCGTAATGTAAGTAGTAAGTAAAGTAAAGTTCCCTTAGCCCTAACGGGCCATCGGGGCAGATGAAGTGTAGAATTCATCTGTTTCTATAACCTCTGCATATGAAGGGATTGTGTGGTTAGCACAACACCCAGCCGCCTTTACTTCCCCAACTTAAGTCAGGTATCCATTTAAAGCTGGGTGAACTTGTGGGACGACTTTGTACCAAATTTCACCTGGAAAAATTTCCATGGGCCTCACCGAGGATCGAACCCAGGACTCTCAGGCCGACAGTCGAGTATCTACACCACTCGGCCATCTATAATGTGGCAGCCTCTAATTTCGTACAACAAACATGCAAGCAGATTATGGCAGCCAACACAGTCATGAAACATTCTCAAAAAGTTTGTCACTCAGACTATGAAGTTGCACCTAACTTTTTGGTTTTGGATCATTATATTTTAATTCTTAACTTTTCTTGAATTAATTTACAACCATTTTAATAGTTCAATGTCATTTCATCTTTTAAAAAACGTTTTAAGTTTATATAACTGTATACTTTTATCTTTACTTGCACATTGTGATGTATTGAATTGTTTTTAATGAAATGTTATGATTTACATATTGCAAAATATGTAGCTGTCATTGAAATAAATGCTTTAACGTTTCTTGTTTGTTTATTTTTCGTTTTTACTTTTTGTATGTCCATAGCTCTTTGACGTTTTGACAATTATTAGTTTTCTTTACTTACTTTATTTATCAACTAACGAAGCTGTATGGTCCACAGTAACAAATAGGCTGTGCAGCTTTCAAACTATCCTGGCATCATAAATGGCAGAGGCGTACCTAGAGTGGAGGGAAGGGGAGTCCGAAATCAAAACTCCGCCCTGGGCCCCAACTTGAGGGTGGGCCCCCCCCCCAAATTTTTTTACATTAAGTACATGTCATGGGGTTGAATGTCAAAATGCAGGGGCCCCCAAAGAGATCAAGGCCCCCAAATCCCTAGATTCTGCACTGATAAATGGATCATTTGACCTGTTTAGATTTTGCATTTTAAAAAAAAAAAAAAAAACGGCCAGAGACTGAACACGGTGGAGAAATTCACCTACCTTGGCAGCACTCTCTCTCGTTGTGTTGTAATGGACGACGAAGTTATCGCACGAATCGCCAAAGCCAGTGCAGCCTTTGGTAGACTTCACTCCAACGTCTGGAACAGAAGAGGTATCAGCCTACCCACCAAGTTGACGGTGTATCACGCCATCGTCCTCCCAACACTACTGTACGCAAGCGAAACCTGGACAGTCTACCAGCGCCATGCCAAGAAACTCAACCACTTTCACACAACCTGCCTCAGGCGCATAATGAGGATCAGATGGCAAGACAAGGTTCCCGACACTGAAGTCCTTGCCAGAGCCAACATGTCCAGCATCTACACCATGCTAATGCGCTCTCAGCTTCGCTGAGCAGGCCACCTCGCTCGCATGCCAGACCACCGACTGCCTCGAAAGATCTTCTACGGAGAACTGCAGCAGAGAAAGCGCTCTCGCGGAGGCCAGAAAAAGCGCTACAAGGACACGCTGAAGTCCTCTTTGAAGGCTTTCAACATGGATCCTGATTGCTGGGAGGAAGATGCCCAGGACAGAGCTTTGTGGCGTCACTCTGTTCACATAGGCGCTGGGTTATGTGAGGCAAATAGAACTGTTGCTGCTGAAACGCGACGCCTGGTTCGCAAAGCTCGCGCTGCCGACCACCATCTGACAGCCACCTTTCCCTGTCCCCATTGTCATAGACTTTTCCACGCAAGGATTGGACTAGTCAGCCATCTGCGCACACACCGACACCCACCAACCAACACTCCAACCTCTGATGACTAGATGGTCTCCATCGAATACGATGGACGAACTATATATATAAGTACTAAATTATAATGATGTTATAAGAATATATTTCTTAGCCTTGTAACAAATTCATCTCATAATTAGGGCTCTTATCTGCTTGGCTTTAATCCAGTTCAGGCTTATCAATCATACACACATCAGTCATAGTAATGATCTTGTTTATAAGATAAAAATATGCCTTTTTTTTGGCTATAAATTAAAAAGAATCATATAAAATCAGATATTTATTCTTCTTAATTTTTTCTTACACAGCTTTAATTTCCTGATTACATTAACTACTGGTTATCCTAAAGTATTCACATATTTAAATTTAACTAGTTTTCTTGGCTATTGCCTTTTCTATTTTTCATAGAATTAGCTAATATTATTTTAATTACGGGTATATTGATAATTCAGATATGTAAATATTCCTGAGTTTCTGTAATAAAAGGTTTCAGGCAATATACAATAGTAAACTGGATTTTGAAGAAAAAAAATATAGGAAACATGGTAAAAAAATGTGTCATGAATAAAAATGAAGGTATCTCCTATTAACTTGATTTTATTCAGATGACCAAATAATTATTATACTTTTAGCCCTTGGCATATGCCTGTGAACATTTCTTTTTTATTTGTATTTTATTTCGCCATTCTTTTTAATTTTGTCTTCATCCAATCAAGACAAGTATTGTGGAATATTATTCTTTTAATTTATAATTTAAAAAGCGAATACAAAAAAGGCTGTTTTTGTTGCCGGGCAGCAATTTTAATTTTTTAACGCAGTATCGGCAATGGCAGCCTAAGCAGTTGAATGCGTCTTTGTTTATCAAGATGAAATTAATTAGCTTAAGCGTTGTCCGCTTTCTCAGTTAACGATATTTTTAGTCAACATTAAATCTCATTAAACCATAAACTGCAGCCAACAATAAAGGTATGAATTACATTCAAATGTGCGTCCGCATTAATTTTATTGGTTAAACTACTTAACCTGCTTACCAGGTGTTATGATATGGGTAATTTACATTACCATAATAATATATTAATTTCTTCGTAAAGAAAATTGTCTACATATTTTCATCAATTGCCATTTTAAACTAAAAACTGATCATAGCATGAATCAGCCCATCAAATTACAACTATTGATGTCATTGTTATAACGTAAACGCAGTGGCTACGATTACGTCAAGCGCCATTCTATTATTTCTCATTTTTTTTCGGGTACCGGCAATTATATTAGGGTTAGGAATAGGGTTACGGTTAGGGACAGTATTAGGGTGTGGAGAAATATCTATTGACGTAATCCGGAGGAAAAAAATACGAATTACGTCTTGATGTTACCGTGGCCACTGCGTAAACAAAAAGGGTTAGGGGTTAGGGATAGGGTTAGGGACAGTGTTAGGGTGTGGAGAAATATCTATTGACGTAATCCGGAAAAAAAAATACGAATTACGTCTTGACGTAAGCGTAGCCTGTCCCTAATGTAAACCTGGAGTAAACCTACAAGCCACAAGGTTATGGAAAGATTGAATAGAATTAAGTACTAGTAAACAAAGTATTAAATACAAAATGTTGAACTAACTAAGAATTTTTTAAAGTACTTACAGTACAGAAAAAGTACAATTATTACAATTTAAAAAATTGCAGTTATTTGTTGATGATTTACTATTATTTGTTTTTTAAATGTCAGATAAAGAAATTGTGGGGCTAAGATTAGAATTTGCAATTCCCATGTGTCATGAAAGTTCAGCAACAGTAGGGACTTTGAACCTTGTTATTTCTTAATAAGAAGCTTGTTGAAGCTGAATGTATTGACCTGTCCAGATCGCTCTTTTGGATAGGCAAACTATGCCTCTTCTAGGCCCCCTTCAATATCTCAAAGTTAGCTCTTAATTCCAGCACAAGTTTTGATTGCTTTTTTCATGCAGGTCATAAAATTAATTAACTTCTTAATTTATTAGTTAGCTTAACGAGGACTTTTTTTGTTTACTTCAGAATGTTCGTATTAATCTAAAAATGATTGGAACATTTAAAAGTTCATCCTCTGCTGAAACCTCCAGCCTTCACACAGTTAATCAGATTGACCAGAGCTCAAAAAAAGACTATTCATTTCAGACATCAGACATCATACAAAATTCTTCAATTAGTAAGCAATTTATTTTTTAAAATCTTTTAGTCTTTTCATTTATCATTAGGTAAAATTACAAGCTGAAATTCTTGATTATTTTATGTTTTCTTTATTTGTTAGCCGAAAATTATCTATGCCTGTCATGTATTTAGTATAATATCTCATAGGTTAATTAAACTTTTTATATATATATTAACTAAAGGTGAGGAAACTGACCATATATCTCAAAGGCGCTGTAGGCTTCAACAAGGTTTAATTGTTTCACTAAGGGAAGACCTCTCTGAATGGATTAACAAAACATTAGGTGAAACTTTACCAGCTATTAGGCGTTTTTCTTATAAAGCAATTTCAAACATTTATTTTAGAATAACTCTTCTCATGTGCTGCCAAAACTTTCATTAAGTCATACAAACAATCTTCAAAATGTTTTTTTATCTGAAATTTCAGGAGTTATTTTATTTTAAATTGGGTGATTAAATAGTACTATTTTTAAAATTTTAAATCCTACCATTTCTTAAATTTTGAATTGGTAAATAAATAGTTGTGTTTACTTTTTAATTGTTATTCGCCAAGTTTAATTTTTTAATCTCATTTTTCCAGGACCTACCAACATCAATGCCGATAACTTCATTCAGGCATTAGACAATGGGGTGATACTGTGCCAGCTAAGTCTGGTCATTGAAAAGAGAGCCAAGGAGTATGCACAGATGGGAAAGTACACTGCCGTAAGTGAGAGTTTTACTAACATTCGGCCATAGATCTCAGATCAGTGCAGTAGCGAGCTTAACTCGCGCCCGGGGCACAATACATTTTAGTGCCCCCCCCCCATTTGAAAACCATATAATATTATATGTAATATAATTTTGGTGCCCCTTTCTGAGTAGCGCCCGGGTCATGATGCCTCCCCACCCTCGCCACGCCTCTGTCTCAGAGGTACTGTAATACCTCCATGGTTGATGTAGCCCCACCTAGATCATACATTACATCATTACTTGATATAGGATTAAGAGGTTCTCATTTCTTCATAACAGGCACGTGTTCAGTCACAATGGCAGTTTAACACTTTTTTTAAAACTGGTATACAGAATAAAAAAATTGATCGCTAGATAATTCAGCATATTTTATCTCCTGTTTGCTTTTTTTCTTGTCATGTATTTTCTTTTGTTTTTTTTTAATACTTCTTAAACGCTAATCAAACTTATGCAGAACTGCTAATCACTTGAGCACATTTAAAAAAAAACATGCCCATCTTTTCCAGAAATGTATTCCAGAAATAATAGTGCCTTGTATTTAGATTGGTTATTTTGTGTGCTTACAGCCATTACCAAGTTATAAAATGCATTGCAATAAAAACGCCAAGTCAGGGACTTGGTTAGCCAGGGACAACACAACTAACTTTCTGAAATGGTGTCGTGCCTATGGCTTGAAAGATGAAAATCTGTTTGACTCTGAGGACTTAGGTCGGTTATAACTCTTTTTTTGAATCTAATTATTTGTAACCTGTTCAACGTTTCCTGTGCAATGTGAAAAGATAATGTTATTGTAATAAAATGTTTTGGTTTTTCAGTTATACATCACAAAGAAATGCAAGTGATCTATTGTTTGATGGAGCTTGCAAGACTTGGAGCTCGTTTCGGGCTTGAGCCGCCGACACTGATAACCTTGGAGCAAGAGATTGATAGCGACTCCACAGTGGCCAACATTCCACCTCTTCCTTCACACAGTCCAGAGAGCGCCATCACTTTGAGCAGAGTTGATTCTATGGAAAAAGCTGACATTATGCCAACTGACACAGACCCTGAGGTGCAGCCATCACTTGATAGTGAGGTAGAGGGATATGTGTTGCATTGACCAGTTTAAAAATGGAAAAAAAATGACACTTAAAGTTATGAAACCTTTAACATCTGAACTCAAAATAAAATTTACCTCTCCCACATCCTTATTGCAGGGGACAACATTTGATTCAGTCTTTGAGTTTAAACACTGAAAAGAAATAAATTGTCTCTTTACCTGTATTTTTTTAAATTCAAATCAGTAAACATAAAACTAGTGATTGGTAAAAAAAATCATTTTAGGATTTTAGTGGTTGGTTTAAATATTTCCTGTGATACGTTACACGTAGCTTGATGGTTACTTGTTCAAATAATCCAAGCAGGGTAGGGATGTAGAAAAGGCACTACACTGTACTAAGTTATCCCATGTGTGGTGAAAATCATGATATAAGAATAAGAGAAGACACATACTTCTTACAGGCATCTGTGTCAGGTTCTCAGCCTCGTTAACAGCAAGAGTTGTCACATTCAGTTTTTTTTTTTTAAGTTTGTATTTCAATGAGGTGCTACTTGGGCAGATTGTTCTGTGACTTACGTTTGAGATTTTAGATTTTCACCCTCTTGTAGTAGTGACTCGTTCTCTGGTAGCAGTCATTCTTTTCCTTATGTTTGAATCCTAGAAGTTTTATTGAAGTAGATTTTTTTTTTAATTTTGGCTAGCAATTTTGTCCATTATTTTGCAGCCTCCGAGTTCAGATAAAAAAACATTTAATTTCTGAAAAAAAAAATAAAAATGTAAGTCATGCACGACTTCAGATTCACATCCGACACCTGTGTTATATTTATATGTTCTGTTGGGATTTCTCTAAGTCTTTTCAATACTTGATCTCCTTCTTTAGTCCCAATTGGTCTTTTTGTGTTTGTTCATCCTGATGTATTTCAGGATGATACCTACTCTAATCCTGTTCCCATAGAAATTGAAGACTTTACTGACTCCAGTTGGATTCTTGCCCTACTTTCCATGATGTTCTTAGTCAGAGCGCTGTAAGTTTCAGTTTTTTTTTTAATGCTTCATTCTTAACTCTGTTAAGTCCAAGTAAAAAAAAAAAATAGGAGCTTTCTCTTGATCCTATTTTGAATTAGTAAATACAATTGGGATAGTTATGCAGTAACTTCAGTAACACATCGCCTACCCAAGTGGCATTGCTGGTACAGAAACGAAGTCACGGCCCATTCTCATGTAATGAGTCACCCTTTCTACCTTTTCTCAGGAAAATCTTTCTTCCAAGAATTATAAACACAGGGTATTCAAAATATTAGTTGTTGTTTTTTTTTTCATCAGAAAAAAAATCTATACAAGAAAAAAAAATTATTTTCTCTGTGGACTCTATTTCAAATAGAAAAAATTTTGGCTTGTATGAGATGGCAATGTGGTGAGAGTGTTCAATCGCCAACCAGATGGTCCCAATTTCAAGCCCTGATGAGTGCCAGGATTTTTCTCTGGTCAACTCAATGTCCTTTAGTGCACCAAGCTGGGCACATGACATTTTTTTTTATAGAATGCATTGATTACAAAGACAGTTGAACTCTGCTCCATCCAATCCCAGAGACTTTTAAAGGAAAATCTTTTTTGTTAGTTTTATCCTTGTGTTACAGACCTTAATGATGTGTAACAGTAATTGCTCTTATTGCAGGTTTCCAAAATAGCTGCCAAGTATCAACGTTCAAAACATGTGAAAAAATTAAGTAAAGGACTATATCTAGTATTTGGAAAGCAAGTTTTCATACGTGTAAGTAAAATTTTTGTTCCCTTTCATTTGAATTAAGAATTGAAATTTTTTTCGGATCACTTTTTTTTTTTTAAAAGGATTGATGAAAATCATCCTGATTCACAACATCTCTTATCACAGATTTTAAGCGCTTCACTTACTTTTCTTTTTGGTATTTTCTTTTTACTGACTTAGTTGTATCAGAGCAACCCCTCCTCCTTTAGGTTCAAAGCAAACACAAAGTTTTGATTTTAAAAGTTATCTTGTAATCCTAAATTATAGCCACTAGTTCTTTAAAGTCCCTGTAAGGAGCCGCTAGTTAAAGCCCCTGTAAGGAGCCGCTAGTTAAAGTCTCTGTAAGAAGCCGCTAGTTAAAGTCCCTGTAAGAAGCCGCTAGTTAAAGTCCCTGTAAGGAAAGGATGAGATATCCATCACTTGATCCAGTAAACCAGACATGTCAAACTTGTCCTGCCCTAAATGCTGAATGGGTCATTTTTTCGTTGCAATGTACACATGACAAATAAATGAAGTTATTTAATAAAAAATACTGAAATATATTTTTACTACTTAAACTCAGAAACTTACAGGGAATATAGACATTAGAATTTCACTGATCACTATTGTAGAGCAGAGATGGCAAATATGTGGCTAGAAAATGTTCCAGGCATGCCAAAAGATTTTAAAAAATCAACAAAGAAGAAAATCATATTGAAAAGTTCATTTTAATTTGCTCAAATTTTTTTGTAACTGGGATACAAACAATCCGACTTGCCATCCCTGTTTTAGAGGGAACATCTCTACAAAAGTTTCTTCTACCCTGGATAAAGTCTCAATGAGTTCTCCATTCCCCTATCCACACAGGCGGTATGGTTTAGAGCTAATGGCCAACTTTTCCTTTAATCTACGCTCAAAAATCATTTTGTTGGCTATTCCATGATGGTATAATGTAAGCATTAAAATTAAATGAAAATTTCAATCTAATGCTTTTAAAAATGGATTGTTTTCCTCAGAATGTATTGTTTATCATCAATTACCTCAGAATGTCATGTATATCATCGTTTACCTCAGAATGTCATGTTTATCATCGTTTACCTCAGAATGTTATGTATATCATCATATACCTCAGAATGTTGTGTATAGCATCGTTTACCTCAGAATGTCATGTATATCATTGTTTACCTCAGAATGTCATGTATATCATCATTTACCTCAGAATGTCTTGTATATCATCATTTACCTCAGAATGTCATGTATATCATCATATACCTCAGAATGTTGTGTATAGCATTGTTTACCTCAGAATGTCATGTATATCATCATATACCTCAGAATGTTGTGTATAGCATCGTTTACCTCAGAATGTCATGTATATCATTGTTTACCTCAGAATGTCATGTATATCATCATTTACCTCAGAATGTCTTGTATATCATCGTTTACCTCAGAATGTCATGTATATCATCATATACCTCAGAATGTTGTGTATAGCATCGTTTACCTCAGAATGTCATGTATAGCATCGTTTACCTCAGAATGTCGTGTATATCATCGTTTACCTCAGAATGTCGTGTATATCATTGTTTACCTCAGAATGTCTTGTATATCATCGTTTACCTCAGATTGATGTTGTTGTTTTTTTTTTTCACAGCTCCTGAAAGGTAAACACCTGATGGTGAGGGTGGGGGGCGGCTGGGATACTTTTGAAAACTACCTGGTGCACCACGACAGCGCCCCACCCACCGAGCTGAAGCAGGATGGCTCTCTGTGCAACACCCAGCAGCGAGCAGGCCGCAGCTCCAGCCGCCAGTCACACCCTGAGCATCGGAGCTCTTCGTTGTCTGGACATAACACCTCCGGAAGACGGTCCCATGAAATCCACAAACCATCTTTCTTCACAACTACACCCCAGTCCATGTAGATTTTTGTGTTTTAAAATCTCGTTTGTTTTAAGTTGCTGCATATTAAGATACATTTTTTTAAATGGTAAAAAATAATAATAAAGTTTCGTTTTTGTTAATCCAGAATTTCGGCATGTATTTGACTTTGATTTCTTAACATTACGCTGTCAAATTTTGTGCCCAGAGGTCAACAAAAATTGGACAAATTAATATTTATGCACTTATTAAAATTATAAATTGAATCTTAACTAACAAAAATACATAATACTGGAATTTAAGAATTCCTTTTATTATACTTTAAGGGGAGATAATCTGTTCCTTAATTTCTTATAAGTTTAGAAAGTCAAAGAGTAGTTCAGTTAGGAATAATAAAATTTAATTTTTTTTCTTGCTGAAGCAGGAATCATTTGGCTCAAAAACAAAACCAAAAAATACAATTCCTTCTCTCAGCTTTAAACAAAATTAAGACTTTGAAAAACATAATGAAGGATAAGATGACATAATTGGGTCACCATAAATGGGGCCAGTAATTATTGTACACCTTTTCAACACCTCTTTGTGGCCATGGAAATATCCAGGGCCTGGGCGGGAAAGGTGGGGTAGATATGAACACTTACAAGGGGCCCCCCCAGCATTATATGGCCCTGTTTGTGACCAGATGAAACAGCACGGTCAATTTAATGTAAGGCACGGTGGGGCCCTGGGTGGAGTAGAAAATGTTGGGCCCCCTTAAATTGTAGATCCAGGGAGAGAATAAAATGCATTATGAAGATATGTTCAAATCGGTGGAAATAAACAATTAAAAACTGATTAGAGGTCAAAGTGCAGATTATAGATCCACAGATGGCTCAATAATTAATTTATTATGTGTGGCTCCCCTTCGAGCCAATCTGTTTTGAATTAATTGCTTGTTTTCATTAAATCTGGTCATATTGACAGTTTCAGGGGTGGGTCTATCTATGACATCATGTGTCACCTCACCTGTCAGAAAAGGGAGGGAGGGGGGTGATAAGACCAACGGATAGACACTCAAGGGGGGAAGTCGAAAAAAAATTACAATCTGGGTGGGGCTGCTACTGAAACTCAGTACTGTCAAGTCATTTTAGCTCAAGGGTCCTAACCCCATAAACTGGCGCCTCATTTTTAGCCAGATAGTGCATATAATTAGATGCTGCTGACCTTAGGGTTAATGAGATGCTACTGACCTTAGGGTTAATTAGATGCTACTGACCTTAGGGTTAATTAGATGCTACTGACCTTAGGGTTAATTAGATGCTACTGACATTAGGGTTAATTAGATGCTACTGACCTTAGGGTTGATTTTTTTGACGAAATATTGTAGAGCCACTTTAAGATTCCCACAGAGTATAACATTATAATGTAGCATAGTTATGTCGATTCTTTTCAAGAACCCGTACACACCATCAGCTTAAAGTGGTTATAATTGAGTATACTAGCATGGACGATCATGAATTTGAAATACGAGGGGGAGGGGCTAGATAAGAGCACATAACATAAATTAAACAGAAAGTGAAAGTACAATTCCTGTGTATTATTCTACTGTGTAATGATATTTACGTGCTACACTATTAAAAATGAAAATAATAATAGCGATATTTTTTCAGATACGATTTCTATATGATATTTAATGTTCTGTGGGTATTGATATTTAATGTTCTGTGTGTAAAACATCTGGTTTGATTGGGATTTCACTGAAAGAATCGCTCTACTTATCCATCAAAACGCAACTGACTTCATATTATGGCCTACACGTAGAGCTTAATGGACAAAACTTCACATTCAGTGACGACATTCGAACATCTAAACGTGAGTGATGTGTGGTCACTTAAGAGCTACAATTAACCTCTTCTGCAGGAGAGATGAAGAAATGCAGAGGAAGATGGCGACATGGTCGAGAGACGTAACTGGCGATCCTAGTCTCGGTGGACTAGGCTGATAATTATGGGTTGTTGTTGTTTGTGGGTCGGCACGTGTGTGAGTATGTGAGCACGTGGATGAGTGTGTTAGCACGTGGGTGAGTGGGCGAGCACGTTGGTAAGTAGGTGAGCACGTGGGTGAGGAGGTGAGCACGTGGGTGAGGAGGTGAGCACGTGGATGAGTGTGTAAGCACGTGGGTGAGTGGGCGAGCACGTTGGTAAGTAGGTGAGCACGTGGGTGAGTAGGTGAGCATGTGGGTGAGTGTGTAAGCACGTGGGTGAGTGTGTAAGCACGTGGGTGAGTGTGTAAGCACGTGGGTGAGTAAGTAAGCGCGTGGGTGAGTAAGTAAGCGCTTGGCTGAGTGTGTAAGCATGTGGGTGAGTATGTGAGCACGTGTGTGAGTGGGTAAGCACGTGTGTGAGTGTGTAAGCATGTGGGTCTGGGAGTGAGTGAGCACGTGGATGAGTGAATGAGCGATTGGGTGAGTGAGCGAGCACGTGGTTGAAAACGAGAACACGTGGGTGAGTGGGTGAGCACGTGGGTTAGTTTGTAAGCACGTGGGTGAGTATTTCAGCGAGTGGGTTAGTGGATGAGCACGTGGGTGAGTGAATCACTACGTGGGTAATACGGTGAGCACGTAGTTGAGAAGTGATAATGTGGGTGAGTAGGTGAGCACGTGTGTGAGTGAGTGAACATGTGGGTGAGTAGGTGAATACTTGGGTGAGTAGGTGAGCATGTGGCTTAGTGGTTTAGCACGTGGGTGAGTAAGAGGGCATGTGGGTAAGTTAATGAGCACGTGGGTGAGTAGGTGAATACGTGGGTAAATGGGTGAGCACTTGGATGAGTTAATGAGCATCATTGGGTCAGTGAATGAGTGAGCACATGAGTGAGTCGTTGAGCATGTGGGTGGGTGAGTGAGTACGTGGGTGAGGAGTGGGTGAGCACGCGGGTGAGTGATTTAGCACGTGGTTGAGTGGGTGTCATAAAGTTATTATTTGCCCCCCCCCCTGGAAAATTTTTGCCCCCCCCCCCTGGAAAAATTCCTAGCGACGCCCATGCATGTTACCCACCCATTTTAAAATGAGTAAACAGGATTTTAAATGTAACAATTTAGATTGTAGTAGGAAACAATTGTTTTAGCTTTTTTTTTCTTGTAGGATTCGATCCAATATCTTCAGAAAATTGTCTTAAATTTAACATTTGTCCCCTGTTGCTTTTCACATTATTTTAAAATAAATCAAATGTTTTACTGCGAGCACCCTCATTGATTTCATCTCCGAATCGCCACTGCAAGTTCTAGTTGTAGTTAAGTTGTAGAATGAAACCATAACAACGACTGCATTTTTTGTCATTTAAGACAAGTGTTCTTGCTTCGAAGGAAGGAATACAAACTAACCATGCTTTGTCAAGTAATCGACATTTGCATACGATCTACTCATGTCTGGTCACGTGACAAACATTTTTCTATGACGTAATTGTAAGATAATTACTTTAACCGTATCGATACTCATAATGATGTAGTTACCCATCTCCTGTAAGTAGCTCGCATCAGAGAGAAACATAAAGCATTTAAGCTATGGTTTTCCATGACAATAAATAAAAATCAATTTCGGTACTATTTTTGCTAGCACTAATACACCCATTCCATGCTGTGGGAGTGGGGACGAAAGACGTCATGTTTTCATTGACGATTGGCGATTGAAACGTGGGTAGCTTCACATTGACATGTTTAGTCAGAGTATCGCTGTTTTGGAAGTAAATGTGTTTACTTATAATGGCTAAACTGTTGCTAAAAATATCAACCAATCCAGAGAGCCGTGTCATTAAGAATTCAGCCCTAGGTGACAGGGCCGACCTTAGGCCGATTTGACAGATTGCTCCGGTTTGGGCCCCGCGCCTGGCAGGGCCCTCGCAATTTACATTTATATTAATACTAATAGATGTAATTGTAAAAAAAAAAAGTTAGAAGAGGGGCCTCGCAAGCATCCGTTAAATTTGGCCCCGCAGTTCGTTAGGCCTGCCCTGCTTGGTGACACAACTGCAAATACTACGAGATATTTGGGGCCATACCTCTCTTTGCTCTTTGGGCCGGGGGGGAGGCTATAGAGATATATTTAGTTGTCTAAAGGCAAAAATGCCTGACGGGGCCCTCCTAGATTTAAAATATTCATAAATATTGAAAGGGGCCCTTTTTAGAACTGGGGGCAATAGGCAGTTTTCCAAATTAGCATATCCATAAAATGGCTCTTTGTGGGGCATTAGGCAAAAGTAAGTTAAGGGTCCCCTTAGCAAAATATTGAACAGAAAATACTGGAAGGGGCCCCTTTTGACAATGGGGGGGCATTTAAGTATGCCGGTAAGAACGGCGGTGCCCAAAGCAATTTATTTAATTTGATAAGGAGGCAATGTGTGAGGATCGAGTGTTCAGCGCTAGACCGTTTAACGAATATGTCAAACACCATTAAGACCAGAAGCGGTTTGAGTCGAACGGTATATTGCGGACCCAATTATATATCGTATCAAAATGCTTCTGTCTGGGATCCCATATAATTGAAGGTACTGGTTGGACGTTTGAGTAATGACCTGTCTATGCTTAGATCCCCATCTTTGCCTAAGATGCACAGGAAATGTTGGCCACGGGAGGACTTGGTTAACATACACAGAACATTTCCTAGATGTAATGGGGCCCTAGGTGGATATTTTGAAATATGAAGTGTGGGGGGCGGGGGCTAGGTATAGATCCTGATATATTTGGAGGGGAGCACTTCGCAGAGATTATTAGGTATTCTAGCAAACTATGCAAAAAGTACCTACTGTGACCCCTATAGCATCAGGTTTGATAGAATCAAACAGAGGCGTAGCTAGGGGGGCGGGGGGTGTTACATATGTCCCCGGGCGCCGAGGTTCAGGGGCGCCAAATGGTATATTTTACATATAATATTATATGGTTTTCGAATGGGGGGGGGCGCTAAAAAGGTATTAAAAAGGTAAAATGCCCCGGGCGCAAGTTGCCTTGCCCCCCTCGCTACGCCTCTGGAATCAAAGGAGCCTTTATAACGGGTCCCCAGGGCTAATTACGCGTGCTCTTACATAGCCCAATGATAAGGCCCTAATAAGAATGATATTGAGTAAACAAGATTTTTAACTGTAACAATTTAAATTGTAGTAGGAAACAATTGTTTTAATTTTTTTTTCTTGTAGGATTCGATCCAATATCTTCAGAAATTTGTCTTAAATTTAACATTTGTCCCCCTGTTGATTTTCACATTATTTTAAAATAAATCAAATGTTTTACTGCAAGCACCCTCATTAACTTTAGCTCCGATCCGCCACTGTAAGTTCTAGTTGTAGTTAAGTAGTAGAATGAAACCATAACAACGACTGCATTTTGTCACTTAAAACAAGTGTTCTTGCTTCAAGCGAAGGAATACAAATCAACCATGCTTTGTCTTGGGTCCAGCGAGCAAGGAAAACAAATAGGTCATCATGCCCCATAGCGACTAGCGCACGGGGCATGATGCCCACTCTTGCCCACCCCTCGCTACGCCACTGCTTTACATTGAATTGTACAGGAATCAAAACTGACTAAGAGGCACGTGTTATAGCGCCATCTGGATTGGCACGAACTAGACGCATCACGATTTCAAACAGGCCCGTAGCCAGAGGGGCTAGGGCTGAGCCCCCCCCCCCCATGCATGACCTGAGCCCCCCCCCCGTGCACGATTGGAGTTTTTTTGACAAAATTTTAATAATAACGGCTGTAAAACATCAATCATTTTGGTTTAATAAATCAATAATAATAAAAACTGAAAAGTTTATATTTTGGCAATCATTCAGGCTATTTATATATACTTAAATATATAGCTTATCTAATTTTTGGGAATAAAAGATTGAATCTTATTGAAGTTCAATTCTGGGTATTTTGGGCAGCATTAGCATTTGGTGCTTCAACAGCCGTGTGTGAGAGAAGTTTCTCAACCCTCACATGAATGCTCACCCCATATCGCAGATCAATGTTACAAAAGCGTCTAAGCAATCTTTTCCTGCTTGCATTTGAAAAAGATTTAACAGACAATCTGAATGCTGAAGCATTTTTAGGTAAATTCAGTGCTAAATCTAGGCCCGTAGCCAGGTCAAAGTAAGCAGGGAGGCACCAATACCCAGCAATGGGGCACCTTTACTTTTTCTTTATTTTTTCCTCTTTTTCTTCTTTTTTTAAGTGAGGGGGTACTCCACACCTAGCGGGGGGCACGGCCCCCCAGTGCCCCCTTGGCTACGGGGCTGGTTAAACCACGAAGTTTGCAAATTTGAAACGTATAATAATATAAGTTCGCAACCAGTGCCGACGAGTGGGGGGGGCAGGGGGGCCAATGCCCAGGGGCCCGGTGAGTTTTAGGGACCCGGACTGAGCTGGCCAATCAACTTTTTAAAATATTAATATCAGCCCAGGGGCCCGAAATTTATGTCGATGGGCCTGTTCGCAGCCTTGTAATAGTTTTATATATTGATATCTTCTGAGGACAACTAGCAACTTAAATAAGTTAATAAAATAACATTGGCTTCTGACTTCATTTTTATACATATGTATAATAAAATAATAAAGTACAAACTCCGTGATTTCTGAGTGATGTTATTTAATTTGCAAATTTACTTTTTAGCAGAATTAATTTTATTTTAAATTGAATAATTGCGTCTGTTGTTGTTGATAGATCTGTTCTTTGTTCTCAATACTTTAAAAGAAATATCACACAAATAGCTAAGCTTTATTCATGCATCTTTGTTGTTCTTCCCGGGTTGTACGTTAAACAAACAGTATAATAATATAAATCAGGTATCTATTATGTAACAATTGTGTAGCAGAACTATTGGTCAATATATTTATAACATGAATCAGAAATTGCTCAGCCTCAATACATTTTTATCATTAAAACTCTTTACTATTTAAATTATTTTTAACAAAACTGTAACATGCCATGCATTATTGAAACGTAGTTAAAATAGCTAAAAAATCGGTACTAAAATGCACCATTCCAGATATGAAACTGCAAAAAATGTCTTGGGGAGGGGACTCACTGAGATCCCCTCCACAAACCCCTCCTCTCCGTTCGCAAGCTTTCGGCGCTTCGCGCCTCCATTTTTGCCCCCCCCCCCCCCCGTTATCGCAAGTTTAGGTAATACATCATTAAATTATCGAAATATTTTTTGTTCTAAAACCAATTTTCAACAATCAAAACAGTTTTGCCCCACCCCCCCCCCGGTCAAAGTTGTCTAGATTCGCCCCGATCATTTCTTCGGCACTCCCCCCCCCCCCGAAAAAAATTTCTTCGCCCCCCCCCGAAAATGTCTTCGGCCCCCCCCCAATCCAATATTCCTGGCTACGGGCCTGATTTCAAAGCAAGTCTTTGTGGGCATGTTTCAATTCACTTTCGCATTGCTCGGCTGTTTACGTGGGAGGTATGTTGTAAAGCGGTAATAGATTATTTTCATACTGCTTGTTCTGTTCAGCGACACATGTCTAATGTTTTGTCAAGGTCGGCTTAAAATAACCGGAGGGGGGGGAGGGGAAGGAAACTAGATATATTGGTATTGGGGGGAGGGGGGGGGAGATATTGGTCGAAAGGAGAAGTGAAAATTCCAACAAGAGTTGTCTTTCGTCAACATCGTCCAATCCGGGAATGTCAATTCAGATCTCAGCCAATGATCATCGATCGAACGCCGACGAGATGTTATTAGTAGGTAGATGTGGGTCGGAGGAGGAGTAGAGATAGTGGTATAATATTGAGTGCAAAGGTGTCTAAAGAGTGGCGAAAATTCACTTATCACGTTAGAGCAGACATGGGAAAGAAAAACTACGGCTTGAGGGCCTTTTAAAGCCCGCCCTGCCCTTTATTACTGCCGCGCTCTGTTCTCCGCCCGTTCACATCGATGACGTTCACCTTTCTTCTTCTTCCTTTGGCTCTACAGCCCCATTTAAGGCCCTGGCCTGCCATACTACTCTTCTCCACTTTTTCCCGATCCATGGTCTTCTTCCTCCACTCTCTCACTCCTAAGACTTTAAGGTGTTTCTCCACTTCCTCTAACCATCTGCTTCTTGGTCTGCCCTTAGGCCTCTTCTCATTGGGTGTTACCTTATATATTGCTTTTGAACCTCTGTTGTTTTCCATTCTATTCATTTTGATTTCAGCTGTTATATTTGGTGTTCTTCGTACGGTTCGTACATCAAAAGTTCATTTTGCGACAGGGCCTCTGAGGGCCGGGCTTCAGGGCTCCTAAGGGGCTTATATATTATATATACACCTTGTACGTTCAATAACCCATTCATTTGGTGCGAAATACTGCAGCACGTAGTTTCACCAAGATTTATTAAGAAACTCATCAAATGAAATAGTAAGCTTGTGTTCTGAGTTTAATTGAAAGTATCAGAGCTATGCAACAATTGACGGAGTTTTCGGACGATTAAATGACTATAATTTCGAATGTTTTCAATTATGAGTCCTATTTCAGTAACCACAAACCACTTGTAGTTAGATTTAAGAGAAAATAATTTTGTTTTCAAATATAAGAAAATGTCTTTATAATATCTTTTTTCAGATATATGCATTACACAATTGAATTTATAAACATTTACAAAATTTACAAATATTTACTGAAAGATAGCATACGTACTGATACATAATACGAAAATGCTCTAACACGTCCTGTGTCCAGAATGGAACAGGCTTAATTGCTTGTTTTTTAATTGGTAACGTACTGCCAGCCCTAAGGTTAGTTTTTTTTTATATATAAATACTTTGGGGTTTGGGGTTCTCACAATGGGGAGAAGTATTTGTCGTCGCCCCATGGGGTATCAAATAAGACTTAAATGTGTGCTGGAGGGGGGACCTTTTGGTACTAGTGGGCCCTAGACGAATTTCCCAGTTTTCCTTCCTATCCATAACAACGTCTCTGGTAGAGTTTATTTCTTGCCATAAGAAGACTTTATGTGGGACTCTTCGTGATTATTTCAGGTTGGGGTGGGGAGGATGGGGGGGGCTATATGTTGATATCACTTGGTTTTACTGGGCAACACACATATGCTTGGTAACCAAGGTGGCATCAACTTTAAGATTGAATGTCGGTCTAAGGCGGGTGTAAAATGCCGGGCCTACAGCCGTAACCATAGTCGTTAATACGTGTTTGTGGGCCATAGGTCAGTGTACATGTATGGGGCCTAGTTAGATTACGTTTGGGAGCCCTAGTAAAAAAAAAAAATCTTCGGGATGTTCAGGCATCTTTGTTCAGTCATCTTTGTTCAGTCATCTTTGTTCAGTCATCTTTGTTCAGTCATCTTCGTTCGGTTATCTTCGTTCAGCCATCTTCGTTCAGCCATCTTTGTTCAGTCACTGGCAAGTGCTCACAATGACCTTCCTTGTAAATGACCTAAATGTTGGGCCTGACATAATGTAAAAACTTGCCCACAACATTTCTAATGGCACAAACGAACACTCCCTGAACAATAAAATCTGTACCGGAAGTGGATATATTTACCAGCCCCCTCCCCCCTCTAGTGTTGTTTTAGTCCCAGGTCATATTTTAATTTCAGTTTTTATTTCGTTTTTTCTGTAATAATTTTAGTTTTCGTCTAGTTTTAGTCTTGCTTCTAATTTTAGTTTTAGTTTTAGTTCTCGTTGACGAAAAGTCAACATTTTCGTCAACGAAGGTTTTAGTTTTTGTTTTCGTGAACGAAAGCAACACTATATTTTAGTTTCAGTTTTTATTTCGTTTTTTCTGTAATAATTTCAGTTTTCGTCTAGTTTTAGTCTTGCTGCTAATTTGAGTTTTAATTTTAGTTCTCGTTTACGAAAAGTCAACATTTTCGTCAACGAAGGTTTTAGTTTTAGTTTTCGTCAGGGAAAACAACACTACCCCCCTCCCAGAGGAGGGTCTTAGAAAACCACCCAGTTTGCGTTCCCCCACGGTTACGGTTCTAACTCTATACATCGTCTCGAAACGCTTCTACCCGCGGGGGCCTTCCAAAGGCGGGGGGTTTCTGAACCTGTTACCCTATTCGCCCCACCTCAGAGTCAACTGTTGTTGGTATCATAACATGTCCACTCTTTTATGTAATTTATTAAAGAGTTTTTGGTCTTTGTTAGACCAATAAATTTATTATTTTAAATATACATTTCTTAAATTTGTGTGTGTGTAGTTAATTTTAAAAGCATGAATTAATACTAACGTCTGTTCGACGGAACCCACATAACAATCAAGTGCAGAAATGCCCCTGAGACGAAAATAGCACAGTTTTAAATATAGCTTCTGACCAGCGCTGAAGAAGGGGACAGAATAACCCGAGAGAAACATAAACACTAATGGCCCATCTCTATTTATCTCCCTTTATCCGACTGCATTAGACAAGTGGTTCTCAAATCAATGGCATCAAAATGTCGAAACCTTTGCATCAAAATGTCGACACCTTTACATCAAAATGTCGACACCTTTACATCAAAATGTCGACACCTTTACATCAAAATGTCGAAACCTTTACATCAAAATGTCGACACCTTTACATCAAAATGTCGCCACCTTTACATCAAAATGTCGAAACCTTTACATCAAAATGTCAAGACCTTTGCAAAGATTTTAAGAAAGAACTGTTTGTTTGTTACTTTAGATCAGATATGGATTTTCAAAATAAAAGGAAATAAATATATTTCTGAATGAGTGATAAAAAACTACAACCAATAAACATGTCGGCATAAACTTTTAACAAAAAAAGAACCCCTGAATCAGACGAATGACACGGTTACTGGCCAGGGCTTTTTATTTTCTTCGAATCTTTTATCTTTAATTTCTCTCTTTAGGTTTTTTTTTCCCTCTCAAACTGGCAATAAGCTTTGAAATTACACACAAATCGTTACAACCTCCCTCTCCCTCGTTCTTTCTCTCTCTCTCTCTCTCTCTCTCTCTCTCTCTCTCTCTCTCTCTCTCTCTCTCTCTCTCTCTCTCTCTCTCCCTCTCTCTCTCTCACTCTCTCTCTCTCTCTGTCCGGTCGCTCCTTGGTTTGTTATACAAAGAATAATAAAGAGCATTCATATTGGTTTCTTTCGGTAAATAGACCGCTGGCGGATATCCCAGCAGGCCGTAGCTTGGTTTTAATCAATTTTAAACCTAATTTAATTGGATGGGGAAAAAAGACTTTTCGTTTGATTAAAAAATATTATAGTCCTTACTTAATTAAAAATGTGTATGTATTTAAGTCAGTGTGGAAATAGCCTGGAGCTGTGAACAATGTTTCATAACACCCACCCCATCTCGTAACCAGACGAGTTAGGTATCCATTGCTTTATAGATTTTAATTTGTTA
This sequence comes from Bulinus truncatus, assembly GCA_021962125.1. NCBI lineage: Eukaryota > Metazoa > Mollusca > Gastropoda > Planorbidae > Bulinus > Bulinus truncatus. The sequence continues at coordinate 942,869 of JAGDYQ010000091.1, read as the reverse complement.
GTTTTCATAATGGAAAAGCATTAGAAAGGATAAACGTTTAAAAACAGACGGAAAGTCAGACAGAAAGACAGACAGACAGGCAGATTAGATAGATAGATAGATAGATAGATAGATAGATAGATAGATAGATAGATAGATAGATAGATAGATAGATAGATAGATAGATAGATAGATAGATAGATAGATAGATAGATAGATAGATAGATAGATAGATAGATAGATAGATAGATAGATAGATAGATAGATAGATAGATAGATAGATAGATAGATAGATAGATAGATAGATAGATAGATAGATAGATAGATAGATAGATAGATAGATAGATAAATAGATAGATAGATAGTTGGTTGACGTCATGTTCACACGGTCACGAATGAACCCCTGAGAACCACAGTTTATCATCAAGATTTAAACCCGCGACTTGCACTACTCTGGTGGTTACCTCAACATCTTTCGAGTCACGTGCTCTCTTTGACGCAGTTTCAAGCGAACAATCCATTATCTGAATATATCCCCCCCACACACACACGTACGCACGCATGCACACGCACACACAACATTCGTATGATAGATACATATTTTTTTAGAACATGACACAAACCCGGAAACAGTTGTTCCATGTTTTCCGCTTGAATCAATGCGCGGACCAGTTTTTTTTTTTTATTGACTTCATCTGCTAGCCAATTAAAATCCTTTTCAGCGTATGTCATCATGTTATTGCTGACATTCTTATAGTGCGCATGTCTGAATAACAGGAGACTTCCCCACGGATCAATTATTTTATGAGTGTAATAAAAAGAGAATAGTTTGTATTATAGACCATTTGGTTTTGAGAGTACAATTGAAATTATATTAATAAATAAAAAAAAACACGATGGGAATAGCACGCACTAAAATGCAGAGAAAGATGGATTCAAAAATTGGAAGTAACCAATCAATGGCCGGGAAAGCAAACTGTGTAAATAAGGTAATGTATCAATTTTTATTTTAATCATGGTTTAGCTGGCTATTCCTTTTTTTTGCCCGCAAAGTTCCTGTAAGGATGAGATGTTTATTTCTGTATATCCTATAGACCAGTGGTCCTCAACCTCCGGGCCGCGGACCGGTACCGGTCCGTGTAAAGAATGCTACTGGGCCGCCCAATAAACATTTAAATTATTTCCTTTAAATCTATTTCTCTCGTGATTGTGCGACTTTCTATGGGCCGCGGTGAAATTATCAAACGCTGACCGGTCCGTGGCGAGAAAAAGGTTGGGGACCACTGCTATAGACAAATCGTGGGACTGTTTTTATGGTACTCTTCTTTCAACCCCACCGAACAAACAAAGGCCATGAGATCACCAACTAGACGGACATACGTAAGTAACTCAGACATGGTCCACTAGTCCCTGACTGTTATGTCGCATGCCTATTATAAACCTTGTTGGTCTTAGGAACGTATTTCAGGACCTGTCTTCGAACCCTGGACTTTTTGGGCGAAAGTCGTACGACAATCTGCCCTCCCTCCCTCCCCCCCCCTCCCTCCCTCTATACTGATTTTCACAGCCAATGAGGACTTAAAAAAATGTAAAACTAACGTCTGTAAAGAAACTTGTCTTGCCAGATTTCTTTAACCAATTGAAACCATTTATTTTTAAATCTGGCTTTGATTGTAGATGCGTGTGTCGGTAAATGACAAGACAGAACAAAAAAAATCGAATCTGAAGATCTAGGTATCGATCCGATGGAATCAACCATCCACAGCAGCTAGCTCACTTTAATCTCGTGTTGAAGAATTCCTCTACCCGTTTCCATTTTTAATGCATTTAACCTTGTAACTAGTTAGTGGATACATCCCCGGTGATATAACTGACCTAGTAAATACACCATGACTTCTCTCATGTGGAAGTTACATTATCCTTCCCCCTATCCTATCTCCCCAGAGTTTTTATTTGTATTTTTAACTGCAGGGCACTGGTGTAAAATGTTGCGGTTTCCGGATCGAATGGAAAGTGTTCCATCTGCAGACGGTAGTTAGCTGACACGATAGGCCTATACTTTAGGTGGGAGATGCTATTTATTTACAAATAGATCATTGCTAAATGCACTGTGAAAATGTAAAGATCGTTGCTAAATACGCTGTGTAAATCTGAAGATTATTGCTAAATACACTTTGTAAATCTAAAGTTCCTTTTTTAAATACACTGTGTAAATCTTAATATTGTTTTTTTTATTGTTCAATTGAGTCGTAAAATGCAGCGATCTTCATCACACACAATTACCGTTAAAAAAAGTACAGATTTTTTTTTTTGCATTTTTCTAAATTATAATCATAGTCACGATTATCATTACTCTAATATACGTACATGTGTGTTAAATTCCGAATCTATATAAAAATACTTTTTTGAACATTTGAATTTCGATGTTATAGTATTCGATATTTCGAAATGCCTCTTGTCAGTTAAATGACGAAACAGACATTTTTTTACGATGTCGTTCATGTTTAGGTCATTATATGAGATGACAACAGCTTTGTACGATTAGAGGCGTGACGTCAGAATCTATTTGCTGTCTTTTCAAGGGAGAGAAATCAGGTTATTTCCTCCCCCCACCCCCTCCCTTAACCTTTTATTGGCCAATTTTAGTTTGAATACATCTTCGTTGGGCGATATGATGACTTTCACTTGCATGTACTTTTGTGAGTGAATGTGTGTGTGTGTGTGTGTGTGGGTATAGGGGTAGTGAGGGAGGGAGAATAGGGTTGAAATGTTCAGACAAACATAATGGGGGGGGGGATATGAAGGCGCAGTCACGTAACTAACAATGGCGGCGCCCGGGACGGGACGTTGTCTATAAAAAAAATGCCAACCTTTTCCTTTTGATGTTTTATGAACTCTCCTTCCTAGTCTGAGAGACATACCATGGTCCACGGGGGGGGGGGGTGGATCATAGGGGTTCTCTAGTCAGAAAAAAAAACCCCATTACTTGCGAGAGTGGTGGTACTGTAGTCGATGAGGACTATCCGAGACCGCAGTATTCACAGCTGGCGGTGGTGACGGATGTGGTCGGCACACAACACCCTTCCACTCCGTCCCACTCAAGCACACCTGGGCAGCCTACAATTTCGGTCTGAGGATACAGGCACACTACACCCTCCCCTTATTCCGAGTGGCAGGAAAAAACCCCTTTCCTTGCTATTCTGGCCGATCGGCAGTTCACACACCCTGTTGGTTTGGCCAGTTTGGGCAAGGATTAAAACCCATCTTTCTGCCATCCCTGCAGATGGTAGCGGGCACACTCACCCCGCCGCTCTGTAGGGATGGCAGACGTGCATCAGCGCCGCCAACAATGCTGGTGTGGTAGGCACACTACACCCTACCATGCTGGCAATGGCGGCGTTAAAAAAAACTAAAAAAAAAAAACTTTTCCTTTTGCCGAAAAATACATAAGTGGTGAAAATAATGCCCGCCTCAAACCCCCCCCCCCCAGTACTAATGGCAAATAGCTGCGGCCAAGTAAATAACTCGATAAACTCATACTTTATAAAAAAAAATGATGGGACGGGTGGCCGAGTGGTGTAGATACGAACCTGAGAGTCCTGGGCTCAATCCTCGGTGTGTCCCATGTAATGTTTTCAAAGGTGCAGTTGTTTGGTGCAAAGGCGTCCCAGCTTCAAAAAAGGTACCTTATTCCATTTTTTTTTTGTTAACCTTGTAACTAGTTAGGTGATGGTACATCCCCGGTGATACTACAGGCCCTAGTAAACACACTATGACTTCTTTGGAAGTTACAGTTAACTTCATCTGCCCCGATGCCCCCCCCCCCGGTTAGGGCTAAGGGAACTTTACCGTGGCGTGAAAATTCTACAGCAGGGGTCAGGCATTTTACAGCAGGGGCCAGGCCAATAGCAGGGAGGGGGGCAGGAAATAAAATTTACTAAGTAGAGGAAACAAGCAGAGAGGGGGGGGGGCAGACAAAACGCAGCGCCCCCGCATGCTACGGGCCTGATTTCAACCAGGTCTTTACCTCAAAACGACCTAAGTCAACCAGGTCTTTACCTCAAAACGACCTATGTCAACCAGGTCTTTACCTCAAAACGACCTAAGTCAACCAGGTCTTTACCTCAAAACGACCTATGTCAACCAGGTCTTTACCTCGACCACGAAGTTCAACTCCATGCATTTTATTTTCTCTGTCAGTTACAAACATGTAAACTATTGTACACATAGACTGAGTTATTCACCTCCACCCCTTGCGATCCGTAAACGTTCAACCATGCATGCACAACCAGATCACTCACTCTCTCTCACATGCGCACACGCGCAGAAGAACGGACAGACAGACACTCAGGTAGACAGACAGCGTGAAGACAGTGAGAGAGGGGGAACTTACCGATGGCATGCTGACCACCAACCATTGCGACAGTCGCAATTGTCCAGGCAGAGTGGGCAGAACCACGTGATCAATACCTTACGTTTTTGTTTGACTTATCTCCTCCACACCCCCCCCTCCTTTTCCCTATTTTTTTCCCTTCCCGTTTCCACCCACTTGCAAACCGGTACCCGATTATTTCCCTTGGATGAAATAAATAATGCCGACATGAAGTTTTCGCATTTGTTTCCTATCTTAATGTGTTCCATGTTTTTAAATTAACTGAATCCAGTTTTTTTTGGCCCAAAACGTTACTTTAGTTCACTGCCACCAATGTGTAATGGTAAGTCAACAAGATTGTATTACAATTTTTTAGAATTTGCTAACATAGCTTGTATATTAATATCAATTATTGCTTTTATTAAAAAAAAAGTTGATAGCTTATTCATGACCTGTTCATTTATTTTCAAACTAACATGGTCCTAATCATGTTTTTAAGGCACTACAGATCGCTGCTCTTGTGCGACCACCATTGTCTAAGATCCATGTTAATGCCCTGTCAGTGCCATGTTAGTGCCATGTTAATGCCCTGTTAGTGCCATGTTAATGCCCTGTCAGTGCCCTGTTAGTGCCATGTTAATGCCCTGTTAGTGCCATGTTAATGCCCTGTCAGTGCCCTGTTAGTGCCATGTTAATGCCCTGTTAGTGCTCTGTTAGTGCCATGTTAATGCCCTGTTAGTGCCATGTTAATGCCCTGTTAGTGCCATATTAATGCCCTGTCAGTGCCCTGTTAGTGCCATGTTAATGCCCTGTCAGTGCCATGTTAGTGCCATGTTAATGCCCTGTTAGTGCCATGTTAATGCCCTGTTAGTGCCATGTTAATGCCCTGTTAGTGCCATGTTAATGCCCTGTTAGTGCCATGTTAATGCCCTGTCAGTGCCATGTTAGTGCCATGTTAATGCCCTGTTAGTGCCATGTTAATGCCCTGTTAGTGCCATGTCAGTGCCATGTCAGTGCCATGTTAGTGCCCTGTTAATGTCTATTTCGCGTCAAATCTGATTGTATAAAAGCTATAACCTATGCATATTTAATTATAGCGCATTATGAAGAACAAATAATTATAAAACATCCATATTATAACGGGTGCTCGTGCAACGTAGAGCGCTCGACTGTCGACCGGAAGGGTCCCGGGTTCGAACCTCAGTGAAAGCCTTGAGATTTTTTTTTAGTAGGCCCTGGCGAAAGTCCCCAGCTTTAAATGAGTACCTGAATTTACGCCTTGACTACTGAAACAGATGAATTCTACACTTTGTCTGCCCCGATGAGCCCATAGTGGTTTTAGGGGGAACTTTGCATATATCATGACCATATCTATACTTATATCATGACCATATCGATACTTATATCATGACCATATCGATACTTATATCATGACCATATCGATACTTATATCATGACCATATCGATACTTATATCATGACCATATCGATACTTATATCATGACCATATCGATACTTATATCATGACCATATCGATACGTATATCACGACCATATAGATCATTATATCAGGACCATATCGATATGTTGACTGTCACGAGTTCAGATGGAGAAATCCAGCTAGCCCCCGCCCCCCCCCATATAAACCTGACTTCTTCTCTTCCTCAAAAAAAAAAAAACTAACGACGTATATGCCTGGGGCCCACCCAAAACAACGTAGCAGGGCTAATTTTGTACGCTGGTTGGCGTTATCTCTCTTTTGCAATCGTCTTTAGGCCAGTGGTCTTCAAACTTTGCGACACACCCGTTAAAAGAAAGAAAAAAAAAAGGTTACACAAACAAAAAAGATAGACAGGTTAACCTGATTGTATCTTTGATCATGACACCCGCACTTCGATAGTCACTGTCTGATGCTGTTGTCTTCATTCTTTCGCGTATTATTACCCTGAACCCTCTGCTACCACGTGACTATTCTGAGACAGACTCTGGCTTGATCTCCAGGCCCGTTAGCTTGCGGGGGTGGGGGGGGTTGCAGGGGACCGCCCCTCCCCCGCGTTTTGTCTGCCCCCCCCCACTCTGCTTGTTTGCTCTACTTAGTAACATTTTTTTCCTGCCCCCCCCCCCGCCTTTGCTATTGGCCTGGCCCCTGCTGTAGAATTTTCACGCTACGGGGCTGGTCAAATGAAAGTCCGCCCCCCTCCTCGTACATTATCTCATGTCATGGTATCAAATGTCAAAATGCAGGGGCCCCCAAAGAGGCCAAGCCCTCCTCCGGGGGCCCTCAAATCCATAGGTTTGGCATTGCTCCCCGCCCTGCTCCCCCTCCCCCCTCCCATCACCTGGTTAAATTTAACCGTTGTATGTATGTTATTTCTGTATTTTATAATATAAGCTTTATATACAAGGTGGCAGGGCCAATATTCAAAAGGCACATAAAAGTAGTTGTAAAGTAATATATTTAGTTCTCAGAAAAAAAAATAATTAGGGTGTAATTTGCCTCACGGTTTCCAGCTCACTGTTGGGCCAATTAATAACTCCACAGCCCACAAATTACTAGATCATCAATAATTTAAAATGTAATTATAATATCGTATGAATGAAAACGTAATCAGCCAATCTCATCCATTTAAATATGCAACGTACAATGCTGTAAGGAATATTATAAATAAAAAAAACAACAATAATAGTCTATTATTATCAATCTCCCACACACACCCACCCCCACCCCCACAAGCCAATTCTCCACAACAAGACTTTGAGGCTTGTCCTGTATTCAAATTACGATGGTTTGTATTACGTAACAATGAATACAATAATAGATTATTGTCACTGAAGTTAACACAAAAGTTAAAAAAAACACACAAATAATACACCATAAAAAACATAACAAATTACACAAATATAACAAATCTGTAACAAATACACAACTATTACAAATACACAACTATTACAAATACGCGACTATTACAAAATACATCTGACGATGTTTTGCTAGCTGGCTAATGCCAGGGATTGTCACGTGACATGTGCTATTGTTCAAATAGGCCGGCCATTGACAGACATTGTCAACGGAAACTTGCTATTGTTTACAATATGTTACCGAATGTTACAAAATGTTACAATATGTTACCAAATGTTCACATTGCCTGTGTGCAACCGGCCATTGTCGAAACTGCGGTGTGAGCACTAGTGAGCAGTATGGTGTGCAAGAGATAACATGATCTTTATGATCTTTTATTTCCCTTTGTTTGACAACAGATGGCAGAGACAATAACTAACAGTTTAATTATGCTAATTATAATCAAAAGAACAACAAATCAGAACTGTTCATGTTATATAAAAGCAATAGACCACGCACCTGTGGTCAATCTGTTTGCAATAATTTCTCTTGCTTTAATAGTTTCTCACAATCAAAGATTTATTATTGATGTTATTCCTTTTTACACAATACTGTTCACATCGTCACCCCCACATTGACCTGTGGCATCCAGCCAATATGACCAATGGCCATTGTCGCTGGCCAATGTCTGACGTTGGCCGGCTAACAAACATTTGCCGCAACACAAATATAAATATAACAAATAAATACACAAACATTGTAATACGCAAATTATACTCAAATATACACCTGCAACAAATAAACAGCTACAATTATTACACCAGTGTAGCCAATACACAAATCAACTGTATTAAATTAAAAGAAAACGTGGCAACGTAAAAAAAAATACATAACTGTGACAAACACAAATGCATACACTTTATAAAAAAATACATTTTATAAAAAAATACACAACTATCAAAAATACACAACAATAAATAATACACAGCTATAACAAATACACAACTTTAACAAATACACAACTTTAAAAAATGCATACGCAACAATAACAAATACTTACACAACTATAACAAATGCAAACACAACTTTAACAAATGCACACGTATAACAGATAAACAACTATAACAAATACACAACTTTAACAAACACAGAAAAGTAAAAAAAAAAATCATATAAACAACGTAAATAAAATTCATTATACCACTTTATAAAATCTCACAACCAAAATTCACAGCAGTTCTTGTTGAGACAGGGTTTCTTCCAATAGTTCCTATAACGGACAAAATTTAACTCTCTTTGAGTCATTTAATTGCTTTGAGGGAAACGCGGAAGGTGAAGGTAATTTTTGGGATTGCCTGTCTTAAAATGCCATGCTCTCCTCAATATGATGCACTACATCAGGGGTGGGCAAACTACGGCCCGTGGGTCGGCGTATATTATGCGGCTCTATGCATGTACATATTGTGAGTGTGAATGTGAAATAACTGACAAATACATGGTTATTGTCATTAATTCATATTTTAATACGTTGTTAATTGTAATTGAAGTAGATACAATTTAATATATATATATATATATATATATATATATATATATATATATATATATACTGTGTGTGCGTGTGCGCGGCCCGCCGATAACAATCAAGTTTTCAATGTGGCCCTCCATAGAAAAAGTTTGCCCACCCCTGCACTACATCTTTATTTATTTCTTCTTTTTATTATTTCATCATTTGTAAGTAGAGCCTTCCTCCAGTTTTTTTTGGGCCCTAGGCAAAGCTGTATATTGGGCCCATGGGAAAAGCTATATATTGGGCCCCTGGGAAAAGCTATATATTGGGGCCCTGGGAAAAGCTATATATTGGGGCCCTGGGAAAAGCTATATATGGGGCCCTGGGAAAAGCTATATATTGGCGCCCTGGGAAAAGCTATATATTGGGGCCCAGGGAAAGCTATATTTGGGACCCTGGGAAAAGCTATATGTTGGCGCCCTGGGAAAAGCTATATATTGGGGCCCTGGGAAAAGCAGTGTTGGGCCTTAGGTTAAGGTACAGTTGTGGATAAGGTCGAATCAGCTGTTAAGGCCCCTAAAAACCTCACAAGTGGGGCCCAAACTGTTAAATCTTTCGTTTTTAGGTTACGGAAAGTAAAATGTTCAAATGGGGGAGGGGGGGTAGGGCTCCCATAAAAGTGTGGGCCCAAGGCTGCCGCCTAGTTTGCCGATCCATAAGAATGACTGGACTCTGTTTGCAAGTGTCTTATAATGGACAGGTTTGTTGGCGGGAGGGGGGGGCTTGACACTAGTCGTTCATCTGTCTCAGTTCATGAAGGGTCAGCTGCACTTGCTTTGCACTTCGCGAGATTAAGTCAAGAAAGGAAGAGACAAAAAAATACATAGATGTTCTCTTACGTTGATGTCCCCTTGGATGGGGGTGATGTCCCCTTGCTAGTTCTCTCCTAAATTGTTGTTGTACTTTACCAATGATATCTATCAGTGGGGGGAAAACACTGAGTTCACGTGACCTATTGCTGATTTCCGTTTGATGGGCTGTGTGTTTGTGTGTGTGTGTGTGTGTGTGTGTGTGTGTGTGTGTGTGTGTGTGTGTGTGTGTCTTAGATTTTCAATTAAGTAGATAAACTGTACAGATGTTTGTCAAAATACGAAACTGATTGGATCAGTCTTTTTTTCATGTTATTGTTAAATTATTTCATTAATTTTTTTTTTCGACTTTTAAACTTGGGTATGTTCCGGCTCTCTACCCTGTATTATACAAACAATATAAAAACGACATGGGGGCCAGCCCCGTAGCGTGATAATTATACATCAGGGGCCAGGCATTCTACAGCAGGGGGGCCAGGCAAATAGCAGGGGGGGGGGCAGGAAATAAATGTTACTAAGTAGAGCAAACAAGCAGAGGGGGGGGGGAGAAAACAAAAGGTAAACAGAAAACCTTATTTTAAACCCGGGCAAAGCCGGGTACTTGCAACTAGTGTTTACATGTAGCCGCGCCATTTAAATAAATCGCTTCACTTATGTACACCCAACGCTAGGACTTCCTGTCTGGTAGGGGAAGGGCGTATCTAAAATGCCAGCCCTCATTTTCTCTTCCTTCCATCTTATAATCAAGTCTGCAAAATGAATCAATTTCTTTCAAAAGGACTTTTCATTTATGACAATCTTTTTTTTTTACATGGTGAAGAACTTTTTTTAAAAGCAGCAACACTGTAATACATTTAATTGGCAAGGGAAGTACTCTCCAACTCCTTTGAATCAAAAGCGTTATCATTAACTTCGTGAAATGTCACTCAGACGTTTCCGGTGGGTAGCAGGAGTGAATTAAACCTGGTGTATTATGGGATGGGCAGTTGCTTAAAAAGGATTTGTGGTCATTTCATGTTGTTATTTTTGTGGGTGGAAACGTGTTGTTGAATCCCTCGGTACTCGGTGATCTCTCGTGTTATATTTCTGTGCAGTTTGTTTTTATTTTTCTTGATCGATGCCGCCATTTCATGTTATGCGACGTGAACGATTTCCAGTGGATTTAACTTTTCTATTTACACAATAACGTTAAAGCCAGGTCTATTCTGAAAGGATTTGGAATCTATTGAGGAAATCGATGCACTATTCTCTAAAAAGCCCCATGGCGGGGGGGGGGGGGCTCGTTGAATGGGATAACCGAGGCTGACATTAAATATTTAATTCATTTTTGTATCCAATCCTGTCAAATTGATTTAAGGCGTAAACCTTTTTGCCGTAAGCCAGTGTTTCCCAAAGTGTAGTACCCGTACCCCCAGAGGGTTAGGTGAAGAGTTTGGCCGGGGGTGTGCGCGCTGCAGTGGGACGAGATTATTGGGTCAACAAGCGTGGCTAAAGCAAAAATTATGAACTGATGGGGAAACCATGACTGTACTCTGTACTCTGTACTACAAAAATTATGAACTGATGGGGAAACCCATGACCGTAAAAAAAAAACAATACAGTCGATTCCGCTTAATTGGGACACATCGGGACCGAGGCTTTTTGTCCCAATTAAGCGGCTGTCCCAATTAAACATACGAATTTACTATTGGCTTCTTGGTTTGGTTTCTTTGAGATTTGTCCCAAATAAGCGGCTGTCCCAACTAAGCGGTGTCCCAATTAAGCGGAATCCACTGTATATGAAGGTTTATTTTTTTTTATTAGGGGTACTCATTATTAGGAAAATAAAAAAGGCGATACGCGGATGTCGAAATTTTGAGAAACACTGTATCTGGGCAGATTCTGTGCACAGGCGAAGTAGGTCATCTCCTAGGCCCCACCCACTGGAAAAGTGACCCCCCCCTCTCCCACACCAGTAAAAGTATGTTTCAAATCATGAAAAACTGCACATTCTTGTGCGTATTTGTGCTGATAAAAATAATCATACGAATAAGAATAAAATGAGTATCATGTGTTCATGTTTATACACCAGGGCTACTTCAGGCGCTAATATCTAGCGCCCCCGAAACACAGCTTTTGTACCCCGGACCAGGGCCCCCGCCACACACAGACACACACACACACGATCCCAAACAATTTTCCTATAATCTTTTAGAGTCATGAACATGACTTTAGAAAGTCATACTATATGCTATGTATATGATTGATAATCATGAAGCCTATAAGGACAACTGAGAGCCAATAGAAATGCGCGCTGAAAACATTAATTTACATAATTTAACTGACCAAATAGATGTAGGCTCATAATGTATAATTTCTTATTACATTGCATGGGAGTAACCAGAGCCGTAGCTTGATATTTTGGCGCCCTGTGCGGGTCACATTATTTGGCGCACTTTTTCTAATCTGAAAAGTGCCGAAAAATATTTAACAACGGTCTTTCGGCGCTCTTTCCTGTTCGGCGCCCTTCCTCAACAAAAAGGCCCATCTGAGTTAGGGGGGGGGGCTCCTAAATCTCGGGGTCGCTCATAAGTGTTCGTGTTGCCACCTCCTCCATTGTGACGGCTCAGGTGGATCATCAGGAAGAAAGACAGAATAGACAGACCAATAACGCAAACAGAGCAGACAAAGTGTATAGAACAGAGTAAAAAGGCGAGAAAGTACCAACTAGACTCGTTAATGAGTGTAACGTAACAATTGAACGTGTTACTTATTCTTTAGTTTCGTACAAAACAAAGAAGTCACAGTGGAGAGTGATTTCAAAAATGAATACAGGGCTAATTTTTTTTTTCCATTCTCTCCGTATTTATTTTAACGACCGTCCGTTACAAAAAGTTCGTCACGAGGCATTCTTTTTTTTTGTTTTTTAGCTTTATTGACCTGAATACCTGACATGTTTGTTGTTGTGTGCGGCAGTTATCCTTCCCCCCCCCCATCCCCTCCCACCCCGTGGCCTGGTGTTCGTGTGTTGAGATCTTCAAACCGACTGGTCACTCAATAAGGTAGACGCTTGAGTCGACCGCCCCCCACCCCCCCATTACCACCCCCTCTCCCTCCACGAGTAGTATCAGTCCATCTCTCTTGACATTCAGGTCCTGACAGTGCCATCGCTACCAAAGCCCCTGTACTTAGTCAACGGTCCTCAACACGGTGTGGTGTGTGTGCACACCAGTGTTGCCACTCCTTGGGTTTTTTTCACAAGATCTTCGGTTTTCTTGGGTTTTTTAAGGGTCCCAACTTGGTTTTTTTTTATATTTTTAGAGTGGCAACACTGGTGCACACAACGCGAATGTATTTTCAAGGGAAGTGTTTAACCACGCAATAGAGTTTTATCACAGAGAAAAAGGCGCATCGCCATTTTAAAAAGTTCTCTGATAATTGCATTTTTTAAAACAAAAAATGACGCCTAAAAAATTGATACATAAATATGGGAGCTTTCGGAACTGTCACTTTAAATTCACGATGACCACATCCTGTTTAATTTACACACACAAACACACACACACATAAATATATATATTTTCCTCTCAGAGGTATAACCGGCAACACTCACGCCTCGTAACTAATTTAGCTAACGACGTAATCCTGTTTACAACGAAAATATGTAAGCAGAACGTCTTTGGGTAATGAAGCAGGTTTTATTTACCCCACACCAAAGATTTGTTCAATTGGAATATTTTTAACGTAAGTGTTTCTATGTTCACATGTGTGGAAATCGCGCTTTGCACAACAGGACGGTTTAATCCTGAAGCGTATTTTTGTCGTTTATATAGGTACCACTGCGGCCCCGTAGCGTGAAAATTGTACAGCAGGGGCCAAGCATTCTACAGCAGGGGTCAGGCATTCTACAGCAGGGGCCAGGCATACTACAGCAGAGGCCAAGCATTCTACAGCAGGGGCCAAGCATTCTACAGCAGGAGCCAGGCATTCTACAGCAGGAGCCAGGCATTCTACAGCAGGGGCCAGGCATTCTACAGCAGGGGCCAAGCATTCTACAGCAGGGGCCAAGCATTCTACAGCAGGGGTCAGGCCAATAGCGGGGGGGGGGCAGGAAATAAATGTTACTAAGTAGAGCAAACAAGCAGAGGGGGCCAGACAAAACACAGGGGGGGGCAGCCCCCCCCCACGCTACCGGCCTGTACCACTGTACTTCCATTGGCTGTTCATCTTCATTTTAACCTTTTTTCTTTTTCTTCTTTCCATTATTTGTGTCTTAGAAATGACGAACGTAACATGAGAGCGTGAATTTTTGAAGACTCCATCAGTCATTGGCGTCATCTGGAGTTATAACAATAGAAATACCGAAAACAACAACAATAGCAGAGTGTGAAAGGGACGAGACGCGATTTGGCATCGACCAATGGGATGTGAGGTCAGTACGTCCAACGTTGTGGTGCACGTAGCCAATGAGATCGAGGAGGACAACGGCGAGTTCTCGGAGACCCTGATCGACACCATCAGGAGCACCTGGCCACTCCTGTCACGTGACTACGTCATTGTCGGCCTCGAGGTCTTCAAGAGGATCTTCAATGAGATCCCATCAGTTCGGGTTCTCTTTGATTCCTTCGGGTATGATTTTTTTTTGTAATTTTTAAACCAATGGAAATATTATTACATCTGTTCCGCTAATGACAGAGACATTCTTGTGGGCCCCACCAAGTGCAACATGAGCCGTCTTCCTGAACTGATTCCTGTCAAATCTAATGTTATCAGCGCTCCGACAATTGGCTTGGCTTTACGGCCCTCATTATATCTATGAATGTCTCAGCCTAAGACCCAGTAAAGACCAACATAATATGTTTTTGTTATTGTATGGTACGGATCACCTCCCTTGTATCTAATTAACTCCCTTTGTATTCCATCGGATTTTACTGTGTGTGGCATGTCTGAAATATCCCCGAAGAAGAGAACAGTACTCTTGTGAAATGGAAGGTACATAACTCTATCATGGGGTACAAGGGACATAATCGGGATTATTTCTAAAAGTTGCGTGGTGAAAGTCATAGACCCAGAGGGGGGAAAAACCGGTTGTGTGTGTGCGGGGGGGGGGGGGGTTGGGGGGGCAAAGACTGTTGCTAAAATTCCCGTTAGAATTCCCATTGTCATGGAAACTCCAGAAATGATAGAAATTTAACGTCAACTTTTTTTGTTCTCTCCCAGTTTGTTTGTTGTTTTTTTCCTTCATAGATTCTCATGCCTAATGACCATTTTTATTTTGATTGGTTTCCAAGGGAGCACATAATACTGTTAAGATGTTTCTGATTGGTCCGTTTTGCGTATTGATTATTGCCAGAAATACGTTAGATTAATGCACTTACAATATTTTCCCAAAACTAATTTTTCTTTAAATCATTTAAATGAATTTGTTTTCATTTCACACTTTAGAATTGATGAAGCACAAGGTCTGGAGCGACATCAGATTTTCAGGGAGCACGTTCAGAAATTCATGCACGTGCTGGAGAGTCTTGTGGAGAACTTGGAAAGACCGGAAATGATTCAGCCACACCTCATCGCTCTGGGTGCGCGGCACGCCACCATAGAAGGTTTCCATCCCGAATACTTCCGGTTCTACAGCAAGTGCCTTCTGGAGGTGTGGGAGGCGGAGCTGGGAGAGGAGTTCATTCCGGAAGTCAGAGAATGCTGGGAGAAAGTCATAGACTATATCGTTAGGAACATGTCACACGGGTATCACATCTGTGTCACACACCAACTGGAGCACTTTGTCAAGGAGACACAGATGGAGAAAATCGTGTGACGTTTTTGCATTCATTTCGAAATGTTTTATATCCTTTTAAACAATTAAAAACAGTTTTAAGGTTTTGAAAAAAAATTACACACAGAACATAGATGAAAAAAAAATATATATGAGGGCATTTATATTAGCAAGAATTTTTATTGAAAATTTGTAAAACTATTTTACCAACAGGAACATAATGAAAATCTGTGTATTATTATTATTATTGGAAATCTATAGGTCTCTGTCATCATTTTACCAAAATTTTACTTCTCTTGTAAATCTGTATATTATCATTATATCAGCTGACCATAAAAAAAGCCTGGTTGGATATGGGTCGAATGGTTCCATCCCACTTCAATTGATTTCATTTCATGAGTGACGTCATTTCCGTTAATGTTGATTGAAGAATGGCAGAAGATGAAATATGTATCAAGTGCATCATTTTGAATTGTCCATGTTTATTATATTTTTTTAGTCAGTCAGTCTAAAAATAATTGTAAAAAAAAAATCTAAACACGTAAATCAACTGTATTGTAACAAAGTTCCCATAACCCTTAACGTGGGAGGGGGGGGGGGCATCGGGGTAAATGAGGTGTGGTGTTCAGCTGTTTCGGTTGCCGTGCATTTGAATGCATTGTGTGGCTAGCATAATATACCCAGCCGCCATTTACTTTTCCATTTAAAGCTGGGTGGACTTTGGGGGACATTAAAACAAAACTTTCACCAGGACCTGGACAAAAAAAAAGTTTGGTTCTCATCGAGGATTGAACCCGGAATCCTCGGGTTGATAGTAAAACACACTGGATTGCTCTACATCCATCTGTCACAGGGGGACGGATGGTCGTGCGGTAAAGCGCTCGACCGTCGACCTGAAGATACCTGGTTCGATCTCCGGTGAGGACCAAGGAAAAATTGTCAGGTCTTGGCTAAAGTTCCCGTGGTGCCTCCATGGCCATTGCACTATCGGATCTAAGAGATTTCATCTTACAGGGACTTCACACACACACACACCCATCTGTCAGACCATTATGTATTGATAACTTTTTTTTATTATTATTATTATTAATGAAATTTAACATTTTTTTATTTATATAAATGCAGTTTTTTTAATACAGTGTGTGTGTGTGTGAAGTCCCTGTAAGGATGAGATGAAATCTTTTAGATCCCCCTAAACCATTAATTGGGTAAGTATTCGCAACGCCCTTCTTTCATCCCCCACCATGGGCGATAGGGCGCAACGGGGGTCTGATAAATCCATTGGGGTCCTTGTCGGAGATCAAACCAGTTACCCTCAGGTCGTCAGTCCAGCGTTTTACCGCCAGACCATACGCCCCCCCCCCCAGCATTTAATGTACTGGACAATGTAATGGGTGAGCAAGTTCATCGGACCTCTACGTAGAGACGTGAAGAGTCCTTTTGTAAAGGGGGGGCGTATCCCAGAGAAAAACCGGCTGGGGGGGGGCACCCACCCTCATATCGTGAATGGCTGCTCGGATGCATGTGTAATAAATAATGTTTGTAGAGACGAAAGAAAATTGAATGCAGTTTAAAAAAAAAATATTTGCGAATTCTAACTAAATATGACATGTATTAATCGCACTTAAATAACTTTCACTGTTGTAAAATTTAGCATGAATACAGCAGCGGTATGACTAGTTTTTTTTTTGTTTGTTGCTGGGTTTTTTTTAATCCCCCATTTCTCAGTGTAATGAAATTAAATCCTCATTTCAAAATAAGAAGTAAAATGTGTCAATTGAAATGTTTACGTTTGTTTAAAAACCGACAACTCTTGAATAAAGTATGTCGTTGGTGTCCATATCTGGAGTTAGCTCCCCTAGATTGTAAAAAAAAAACCCGCATGCGTTTTCTGTTAGTTTACTTGAGCGATCTTTTTTTGGTCAACCTACTTATTGATTCTGGAAGGGGAGAGTAGCCTTTCAACAGATACATACTTGGGGGGGGGGGGGGATGTAAACTTTGAAAGATACATAAACCACGTCATACATGGCAAAGACCTGTGAAGCATAAATAGATTTTTTTATGCAAACAAACTTGATTTTTTTTTCAAAAAAGTCCAGGTTGTAATGTTTTAACCAGTTTTAATTGTTGTTTTTTTTTAAAATGATAATTATAGCTTAAAATCAATTTTATAAACAGTTTGTATATCATAATCTCTTCATGTGACATTAATATTCATACGTGTGTGATACCGGGAATCTTGACCGTGTATTGGGGGGTGGGGGGTTACAACAGCCACTCAGAACTACCTGTGTGCCCTACTACTGTGACCACAAGTATGACAAACGTTAGTACTATATTACGATGTTATATGCCAATTTATATCCAACATTACCATCAGTTTAAGGCGTTTAACTGCAGGTAATGAGGTTATTATGAAAACAGATTGAATTTTTTTTAAAAAGTCTGTAACTAAACAATATCTTCCTGGGCTTAGTTTGCTAGAATGTATAGTTTCATTTGTTTTATTGTTTCATTTCTTTGGTTTCTTTACGTAGCTAATTTTTTATTTCCATATTGTGACACATGAAATGTGTGGGTGGAACTACGTGCACATGTGTGATACACATTAAAGGAATAAAAAGTGTTTCGAAAAATCAAGTTTGATAAGTTGGGCCGATAAAGACCAACATACGAGCTGTTAGTGGATAGGCAGACAGACAAACAGACAGACAGACAGACTACAGGCAGGCAGGCAGGCAGATAGATAGATAGATAGATAGATAGATAGATAGATAGATAGATAGATAGATAGATAGATAGATAGATAGATAGATAGATAGATAGATAGATAGATAGATAGATAGATAGATAGATAGATAGATAGATAGATAGATAGATAGATAGATAGATAGATAGATAGATAGATAGATAGATAGATAGATAGATAGATAGATAGATAGATAGATAGATAGATAGATAGATAGATAGATAGATAGATAGATAGATAGATAGATAGATAGATAGATAGATAGATAGATAGATAGATAGATAGATAGATAGATAGATAGATAGATAGATAGATAGATAGATAGATAGATAGATAGATAGATAGATAGATAGATAGATAGATAGATAGATAGATAGATAGATAGATAGATAGATAGATAGATAGATAGATAGATAGATAGATAGATAGATAGATAGATAGATAGATAGATAGATAGATAGATAGATATGTCATTTATTTGATAAGGTTCATTTCATCCACATAACGCGGGACATATCCACATGATGTATATATATATATATATATATATATATATATATATATATATATATATATATATATAGAACTCAATTCGGTGGTGCATGACCAATGCATAACTAAGATTCGATCAAGCTACAACATTGTGTAGACAGGACACCAAGGAACAAATTAAGTCTCTTTGTTCTGGTCCACTGCTAATGTAAATGTGTAATTATGGGAGTTTTATTCATTATCTTCGGCAGGTGGAAATGATGATATCAGAGGCATCGTTGTAGATAGGCTTAATGATTATTTATAATTAAAATATAGGTTAAGTGAGACGTTGTGCAGAGGTATAATACGATTGAGTGAGAGGGAGGAGAGGGAGAGAGAGAGAGAGAGAGAGAGAGAGGGGGGGGGGAAATAATGGTGGTGATAGCTTGAACTAGGAAGTTATGACGATGACACCACAAGCCTACAGGGAGCGGAACCACCGATCTGTTCATTTAGCCATATAGCGGGAAAACGGGAGGGTGGGGGGATGGGGAAAAGGGATAGGGGACACATGCAGGATCTTTGAGACCAAAGTTATATTGGGGGAAGCTTCTTGGGGAGATTTGAAAGCCTGTGTTTGTGTGTGTGTGTGTGTGCGTGTGCATGTGCCAGGGGTACACGAAATTAGCTCCGGGTATTTCTGTAATATAGAAATCACTTCTGTTTGTCTGATGGCATAGATAGACTGGCAACAGTAAATAGTTGGAAGTTTACGAAATACACACAATGCAGCACACTTGCTTTAACACTGCATCATCATCTATCAGCACACCGCTCAATGGTGGCCCTCACTGCCTGGTGTGGGCTGGTTGGGGTGGGGAGGGGGCTGCAAGCCCACCGACAGAAATTTCGAGTCCTTGGGCAGGGATGTCACACCTCCCCCCCCCCCGTGCTGATAATAATAATTTCAAAAGTTTTTTGGCCAGCTCAGTCCGGGCCCCTAAAACTCGCCGGGCCCCTGGCCATTTGCCCCTCCCCCCCTCTCAGCGGTCCAGGTTTCTGTCTATGTTACATACTGTAATGATGTACTTGTATTATCGCCACATCTGTGTAGTTTTGTTCTTGAGATTTCTTCACACAAACTTTAATTATTGTGGCTGAAACACACAATTACATATTGTGGCAGAGGCGTACCTTGTGAGAGGGGGGGGTCCAGATTCGAAAGTACCCCCGGGCCTTACATTTGGGGTAGGCCGAATTTTTTTTTACATCAAATATTAAGTGCACTATCTTGTGTCATGGTGTCGAATGTCAAAGTGCAAGGGCCCTGAAAGAGCCCAAGCCCCTCACCGGGCCCCTAAATCCCTAGGTTCGGCACTGTATTGAAAGGTGAGTGAGTAGGTAGGTAGGTAAGTAGACAGGTATGGATATAGGTAGGTAGCTAGGTAGACGTGTAGATGTGAGGGTGGATTTATAGGTGAACAGGTTGGTGGACAGCTAGGCGGATGTATATTTGTGGACAGGCAATATAGTGAGGGGGGGGGGGGTAAGGATAGGAAGATAGGTAAGAAGACTACAGCAGTGCTAACTGTAAAACAGGCTTTTAAAAACAAATTAGAATAATGCACACATTTTACTGTGAACTAACTTTATTTCATATGTAAATAAATGTTTCCACAAGAGTAGCTTTCACTGACATGTATATTTTGTCGACGCCAATCTGAGACTATGTTAAAATCAATGACACACTGTCGGTATTACAAAACAGAGACCACTCTTGACAGATTTTTGTTGTTCACACTTCAGTTCACTCCCTTGGTTACCTGACACACCGCCCCCTTTTTTTTTTCTAAGTTAGGGTGGGGTGGGGGTCATTTTATAAGTTCCAAGGCATAATATTTATTTGATGAAATCTTTTTTTTTTAATTTTTGTAAATTTAGAACATTTTGAACACAGTAGCTAAGTCTGTATGTGTTCCTGGCCGATTGCCAGGTATGCTTGAATAAATGAATTCCTGAGTATAAAAAATATTTTTTTTTTCATTTTCAATACAACATTTTGAAAGTCATAAGCAGTCCGAATAATTACAAGTGGGGACCGGGACCGGCCCGGGGGGGGGGGTGATTTAATGTGCATATTTAGATGAAGTCTTCGTGCAATAATGTGACCTTTTTTAGGGGTCAATAGAAAGAAACAACATTGTACGACCTATTTTTAATTGTTAAGACAATCTTGGCCATCACCCAAGCTGTTTTAACCTGCTGTAAATAAACTTGTAAGTAAGAGAGCCCTTTAGAACAGGGCTGGTTTTAGATGTGATGAAGTTAAAACATGGGATTGGTGACAGAGGCGTACCTAGGATGTGGAAGAGGAGGGGGGTCCAAATTTAAGTCCCCCCGGGCCCCAGATTGATATTTCTGGGCCTCAGGCAAACAAAATATGTATTTTGGGGGTCGTGTAACATTTGACTTTATAAGTATTGTATGGGCCCCTTTAGCAGTATGGTGGGTGGGGCCAGGGCCGTTTTAAGGTCATCGTAGGCCCTGGGCACTTTCAAAGTCGTAGGCCCTCCCCGATTTCATTTTTTTATATTTTTCAAGAATGCACTTGTTTTTACTTTATGTTCTGGCTTTCGTAGGCCCCTGAAAAGTCCGTAGGCCCTGTGCCTGTAGGATAATGCGGCCCTGGGTGGGGCTAATGGCAGTTATCTATTTATGGTCCTCAGCGGGCTCTGTTATAGTATATGTAAGGATAACATTCTAATCCTGGAACCAATGTTCCGGTCATGACCTTGAGCTCATTTTTTTTTTAAATTAACATAATTGACACGTGACTGCTATAATAGCCAGTGATGTCAGCAGATAATTGAAATATTAACTAATCAGGGAAACAATCAAACAACAGGATTATTATTTATTTTTTTTTTTATAATTTTATTTTCTCAGACATCAAGCACAAACATAATTTCCCCCCAAAAAAACCGGCGACATTTGCTGTTTAATACCTCTTAGTGCATAGATTTTGTGTTGCAAACATTGGAAGAACGTTGACAGAATACACACAATGGCTGATGGGTAGATGCAACCAAACGCAGACAACAACAAAAAAAATATTTTAATCGAAGCAAACAACAACAAATTAGCACTGGACAGGTTTAGAACGATCAAGCTGGGCACAAATTCAAAATAATAAGAGTATTTCGTTGAAGGGTAAAAACACAAACATTACTAATCAGCTGTAGTGCTCTCCCTTCTATTGAGTAAACAATGTACCGAGTCCACTTTCTGTTTGAAAGTTTGCGTTGTTTGAGTCACGTCTGTCATTACAAGTGTGTACAGCCACATTGTTTACGCTCAACGGTTTACAAGGAAATGAGAATTTCAAAACCCTTCAACTACTATCTTCCCTGGACAAGCAGCCATCAGAACTCTCATAACCCACTCATGATGTATTGAATATTCCCATGAACAATAGAATAATTAAACCCAAATCTTAGCCAAAGTTGAAAGTATCTCCATCTCAATAATTTAAAAAAAAAACAACCTGTCATTCTGATAAACATACACATGCATACATTGTAACTTTCAAATACTGGCGCGCATTCCTGCTGCGTGTAGGAATAATCAACTAGTTTTACAACAGATGGTCGATTGGTGTTGCTTTAAAGTGGGTGTCTGATGTTTAAGTGGTGAGAAGTAAAGGTGGCGGGGCATTGTGCTAGCTTACACAATCCTTTTGTGTGCAGTGGCTACAGGGAACGATGAATTGTGCCCCGATGGCCTTAGAGGTCGAAGGGAACTTTACTTTTATATATATAATTCATTTTGGGTATGCTGAAAATGTCACGGATGTAACAAAGTCTCTCATATACAATAGTTTCATAAAATTTACCTGAGCACTCAGAACAAGGTGACTTACAAACTGTATAGGTATTAACTGAAACACATGTAAATACTAACTCTACTAGGCTCACCTGAGGGAAACAATACCACCCACCTATTACTGTCCCCTAAACCATATGTGAAGAATATCCATCGGACATGATGGAAATCACCAAGGTTTATATATATTATATACATAAACATATATAGGTTGGTGATCCAGTTGCCTGTGCATGGTGCTTCACTAAATGCATTAAACACAACCATAACTGATTCTATGACAAGTGTGAATTAATTTTGATTAAAAAGAAAGAACTTCAAATTAAAATGCTGCTTACGACAAACTTTATGCAAATCCAAAATGACTTCCTACAAACAAATCAAGACAGCATTGATAAAATTGACAGATACTCAAAAAAATAAAATTGCGAATGATAATTCTAAAAAAAGTTAATTTTCATGTAATACAACTAATAAACAAATTTCAATGAATTCATAAATCATGTTCATCTTCAATACCAGTACGAATTTTTTCATATTGCTTCAAAGTTAAGTTAAAATTATTTTTTTTAGTGTGTTTTTATTTAAATTTATGGATGATCAAGATCAGTAATTTAACAACCACAAACGTTTTAACAGTGTACGATGGTTATCTTTACCACATATAGAAACAAAGCAAAATGGTATTCGAACTTTGAGGCTACCAAATTTAAATGGCTTATTGTGGTAGAGTGAGTCACTGCTGTTAACGTGACGGGCGGTTTTTCTGAGAAACTGTTGCTGGACACACAAAAAAACAAGCCAAAAAAATTACTTGCATAAAAACTGATATGTTTTTGCTAAAAGTGAAAAGATCAAACAAAATACTTTGAATTTATTACACCAAATATAATTTTTATAAATTAAGTTTTCACTATGTTAATTATATAAAAAAAAACAAATACAATGTATGTACATGCCAATAAAACTAGCAATTGTCTCAATATAAATATATATTCAACATTTAACCAAACCCATACATAATAATGGTTTAATCATGTGTTATCTAATAAAACTAGTCAAGTTAATATACATTGCTGCACGACACTAGGGCTCCAAACCCAAATAATTTTTATGAAACAACTACGTTCACTTATTAGAGGACCTACACAACACTTTTAGATTTTAACATAGTCGTTGGATAATGATATAATGAATTTTCGCCACTATTCAGTTTTTAAATTCATAGAAGTAAAAAAAAAAAAAAAACTAACAGCCATACGAAAAATACACTTTTTGTAGAATTAGACGCTGTTAGCGATAACATAGCATACAACACAAGAGAGCAACGAAGAATTAAATTTCACAGCAGAGGTTGTTTTGATCAAATTTAATTTCATAGAGTATTCTTTGTGCAATTAAACAGCATAAAAAGTCACAGAAAAAAAAGGGGGGGGGGGCAAACAGAAGAAAATAAAAGGACCGGCAAAGTTTTTTTTTTATTATTTGTGCAGTAACAGTGTCTGGAGTATTTAAGGTTTATAAATCACGACCTCTAAATAAAACAAGTGTTACCAATGTTATTTAAATCAAACAAAAACTGTACTTTACATCAAATCAAATTTCAACCCCAACTAAACATGTTTCACAATTTTCTCTTTATAATAACACCAGGCATAACCTTTTTGAATTTCTCTTTAAACTTCAAAGTACAAGTTAAAAAAAAAACATTAAAAAAGGGGAAAAAAAAATACTGCCACTAAGTATCACAGAGACTCTTTGCAAATGCAAATCAAGAATTGCAAGAAGTCATCAAACAAGTTGAGCATGTCAATTATGTCACCCGCTTCACATCAGAGTTTACCTAACTGAACCTAACAATCTTTTAAATTGTACTGATTACAACTTTGAAGCACACAAGTAATAATATATAAATACTACAAATGTCACAGCAAAATTAAAAAAAAAAAAGGTTTTTAAATCAAGTCAAACAAATCTTTTACAATCGCTGCTTAAATAATTTGAAGAAAACACCAAAAAGTTTTGGATGTTTTTAAAAATTTGAGAGAATGTGGGCAAAAAATGTGAAGTTTAAAAAATACCCAAATATGATCTGGAAAAAAAAAAGAAAAAAAATATTCTTTAACTTCTGAACAAAACAACTATGTTGTAATTAAAATGTTTACTCACCGTAATTTTAATAATATGATAACAAGAAAAAGACAAAATAAATATTAATCAAAAACAATTATCAAAGGCAGCTGTTTTGTTGAAAAAAAATATACTAACAACAATATAAAGTTTTGAGTAATAAAAAAAAATCAATGGCGTTCTAATCAAGGCAACATTTGTATATTCCTGAAATACAGGAAAAAAAAAAAAACACCTTTTAAACTGGCTAAATAATATGTCCACAACTAGGCTAATTTTCATTATGATTTTTTATGTGCAGCGTCAGCCATGATTCGCAAGTATTTTTCCTGGGCCTCGATTTCTTCTTTAATCTCTGCCTCACTGTATGGGGGTGGGTGAAGGGAGGAAATGTCTGTAGACTGCTCTGCTTTCTTGCTCAACTCCTCAGCAATGAAAGCTGCACGGTAGTTCTCTCTCTGCTCTTCGCTCATTAAGTAGCTGGAAATGTAGACACCGGTTATTTAAAACATGCAGCAAAAAAAAATAATTTTTTTTTTAATTAAGGCTAAGTGACAATAAGCCAGTGACAACTGGGATGGGCACAAAATTTCTAAAAAAGTCAGAAATAAGCCAGCTTAACTTTCACAAGCCTTTTCAAATGTCCTAGACATACACTGATTTTTCTAAACCATTGCAAAAAAAACTATTGATTTAACAATCATAAGACCAATAAAAAAAAACTATTGATTTAACAATCATAAGACCAATAAAAAAAACTATTGATTTAACAATCATAAGACCAATAAGGCAAGTCTTTGAGATAGAAAAACTCAATAAATTTTGAAAATTTAAAACATCTGAATCATGACAGCATTTTACGCTAGATATACTAAAAATAAAATTAAAATATATAAAAAAAAAATTAAATATTAACTTACTGATAATTGATAAATCTTGCTCCCTGAGTTAACTGTGCTACTTCATTTGTCATGTGGCAAGAGAGTAGCAGCAGATTACGTGGTATAACTTTCCAAGCAAATCGCATGAAGAGACAGGAGTAGATTGAAAGAGCTAGAAAGAGATGAAAAAAATGTAATGAAATATTTTAACAACATATATTCATACAGAAATATTTGTGTTTCATTATACATTGTACTTCAACTATCCAGACTCAATATATTCAGGTGGAATTTTTTTCCGTCATAAAATGCGATACAGGAATTAAAGAGAAAGTACGCAATTTAAAAGATCCTGGCCTTCCTGTTTTTCTGTAGCATGGCATGCTTATCTTTTACTTATGCCAAATAATCAAGAATCTAAATGATTTGAAATGAATAAAGCATAGTATCTGAAAAACAGAAAAAAAGTGAATGCATCTGTTTGTGTCACTTTTACTGTGTCACGGTTAAAGGAGAGAGAATAAAAAAGTGCTTTAACATCTGGAGTCACTGTGAAGGATTAGATTGAATAGATATTACTATGACCTGTCTATTCAGTGGGACAGATGGCCGAGTGGTGTACATACTCGACTGTCGACCTGAGAGTCCTGGGTTCGATCCTCTGTGAGACCCATGGAAATTTTTCCAGGTGAAATTTGGTGCAAAAACGTCCCACAAGTTCACCCAGCTTTAAATGGGTACCTGACTTAAGTTGGGGAAGTAAAGGCAGCTGGGCGTTGTGCTAACCACACAATCCCTTCATATGCCGAGGTTATAGAAACAGATGAATTCTACACTTCATCTGCCCTGATGGCCCGTTAGGGCTAAGAGAACTTTACTTACTTTTTACTACTATGACCTGTCTATTTAGCATTATTTCTATATTATTAAACATGAGATTTAGTTTAAGTTTAAATAAGCATAGTTTAAAAAGTGTCTCAAATATCACTATTGTATTTTTTTTTAAGTGTTATCTGTGTATGAGAATTATTATCAGCATTATTCCTTGTCTACATCTTCATACAAATCAATAATAAAATTCTAATCTTAACTAGAAATTACATCTATTTAATGAAATAACAGTTACCAAGTGTCATTTTTCCACTGATAATTTCTGGGTTCTTCTTTAAATCGCCTAGTGCAGCCAATGGCAACCCCCAGTTAGCAACTAGATAAAAGAGAGAATATAAATGTTGTCACTATTCCTGATAAAGTAGGGAATAATGTATTTTTACAGCAAACAATTTATAATTTTAATAAACTACTAAAGAAAATATGTAGTAGGTAGAGTAACATATATAAAAAACTTACCAGGCCCCCAGAAATGCTGAAAAAGCAAAATTTGGATTATAATTTTAAGTAGTCCAAAAAATCAATACATCATGTGATGAATGTAAACTAATACATGTATTTGTAATAATGAATATATATCATAAAATAAATTCAAATGAAATAACTTACTGTGCTGTAATCCAGGCACCAATTCATTTTATGAAAATGATAAAATTAGAAAATTTTGATTAAAAATTAAAGAGTTAATAGTTTAAATTGGTTCAAATTGTTCATAATACACATCAAAACATAATTATAATTAGTTAGTAATTTTACTAGTGATCCAAAATTCTTGTTAAAACATTTTTATATCAGGAAGACACTAGTAAATTCAAATTAAAGGTTTAAATTTTGTCAAAACTTAATACCATTGTAAACATGACATATAAAAATGAGAATTTTGAAAAATAAAAACTAATCATCAGTTTTATATATATTTTTGAATATATCTATTCATGCTATACTTGTTCATACAGTTAAATTTAGTTAAAAACTTCATTTATAATTGTCCCACAAGTCCACCCAGCTTAAAGTTGGGGAAGTAAAGGTGGCTGGGGCAGAGGTTATCAAAACAGATGAATTCTACACTTCATCTGCCCATATGACCTGTTAGGGCTAAGGGAACTTTACTTTTCATTTATAATATGGCATCAAAAGTAAGATGTTTTCTAAATTATGAAACAGTAATTAATAAATACACACACTCTATTAGTTTTAGTCTAAACACATTCTTCAGTAGACTACAATCTAGTGATCCAAAAATCATGTACATTGTCATCTTACTTTTTTAAAGCCTTATAACTTATATAGGCATGGCATAAGTTATCATCCATAAGTAAAATTATAATTATTATTTATTTATTTATTTATTTTAACATTCTTAGACTGCAATTCATTTTTATCCTGACATTTTTTAAATTTTATTATTAGAAGCTTCAAGATTCAACTTCAAGACTCAAGAGTCAGACTGTTGAAGTGTTTATCATTTTAATAAATTAAAATGGACTTTGTTATCTTAGTAGCCCGTAGGCTTAAGAGAACATTCTTACTGGCTTCTTTTGCCTATATATATGAAATAGTAGGGCTTATAACTTAACTCTAACAAGAAAATATAAGTCTAAAGTCCACAGAAATATAAAAAGTAATAAATCTTAATTCACTTAAAATGGTTATCCATGACTTATCAAAGACTTTAAAGTTGCAAGTTTTTTTTTATTGTTGACAAATTAAATAACGTTTATACTTTCTCAAAAAAAGGCTGATATATTAATAGTTTTTAAAAAATGAACATTCAAAAAAATATGACTTGCTTTAAGCTAAAAAAAAAACGAGCCTTATTAATTAAGCTACATACCGTAAAGCTCATATTTATGACTTGGTTCATAATTTAGACTTAGTCTTTACTGACTTTACTATTTACTTTATTTAGCAAGGCGTAAATAGCGATATATGTTTTGAATAACCCAAAAAAAAAATTAAGCAGTTGATATTAACGAATTCATATACAAATTAAATTTAAATTAAAAGCAGGAAAACCATATAAATACCTGCAAATCCAATCTCTGAACTCCTTCGTTCTCACATATTTCAGAAGGGCTGCCATTTTTCACAACTCGACCTTGATACCTATAAAAGCTGTACGACAACTTTTGCCAGATGTTTAAGCAAAAAGAAAAAAACGCGTCAACCTAAAAAACAAAAAAAAAACCGCCAGAAAATTAAAAGCTTACCCTTCTAAAAACTATTTTTAAGGGGGGGGGAATAAAATTTAAATTACAACCATCAATGCAACTGGTAGACTAGTACCATTTTATCATTATACTATTTAAAGATGTTTATTACACTATAGATATGACGTGTTTTACACATGCCTCCCTACCCGCGGTTTCAAAACCATGTAACCAGAGGAGACAAATCTTGACTTTTTCACCTTACAGCACATGCCTCTCCCTGATCAGCAGACTTTAGCCATTAGTACTGAATGTTAGAAATTGTACTCCCTTTAATGGAATATGTATCATTTACTAAACATAGACCAGCCTTAATCCTGCCACACACCCAGCCAATTACAAAATTCCGCCGAAACTAGACAGAAAAACCGCCAATCTAGCGAAAGAAACAATCTCATTTTTTCTATTTACACAACTATTGTTTTGAATGATATTGTCATAATTTAAAAACAAGTTGTGTGTCAATAATAATAAACATGGCAGCCTTCGCAGCTTTCGCGTTTCCACAAGATCCAAATGTTCAGTTGTCAGCTGCAGCTTCGGCAGCTGACAGAGCTCAGCGATCAGTATTTGGTAAAGAGTAGCAATGAAATTAAACATTGACACTTGTATTCATGATATTTTATTCATAAGTTCTTATGCTTTATTAACTCATTCAGCGCTGAATTATTTTCCGTTAGGACGAATTTTTTCACCATTGAATTCAACGGGTGTAATAATAAATGTTTTAGAAAAAGTGTTGTATTATTATTTTTACACTATACATATACATACATATATATATATATATTTATATATAATATATATATACATACATACATACACAGTATCATATGGTTACATTTTTTAGTGTTATAGTTTTGAAATTATCTGGTAGGCAAAAAATGTCAATATAAAAACGAAGTGGCTACGCTTACGTCAAGCGCCTTCTATTATTATATCTATTGACGTAAGCCGGAAAAAAAAAATACGAATTACGTCTTGATGTTACTGCTGCCACTGCGTAAACAAAAAGGGTTAGGGGTTAGGGTTAGGGATAAGGTTAGGGTTAGGGACAGTGTTAGGGTGTGGAGAAATATCTATTGACGTAAGCCGGAAAAAAAAATACGAATTACGTCTTGACGTAAGCGTAGCCTGTCCGATATAAAAAATTAAATTAAAAGTAATTCTTTATTAGTTTATTAGACTTAAATTTAGAGCCAAAGCCCAAGTAAAAATATTTAATAAACATTTAACAGACACACATATACAACTAATTTATATAGAATAAATTGAAGCGAATCCATCAAAATTTGAATTAACTGAATTTTTTTAAATCATCACTGAAAAAAATAATTTTGGATCTATGCCTACGATTAGGGCCAGGCTGTTGATGAGGAATAAAAACTATTATTTTTAAATGTTTCTTTAAAATTGTTTTGTTTTTCTGATATCATCTCAGCTAATTGTATTTTCAATATATGTATATATATATATATATATATATTATATATATATATATATTTATATATATATAGATATATATATATAGATAGATATATATATATAGATATATATATATATAGATATAATTGTATCATGTTATAATTTTAATAAACTTTCTTGTAAGTTTTTTTTAAAAATTATTTCTTTGTTTTTTTTTAGTCGGTAATATTCCCTATGATGCTACAGAAGAGCAATTAAGAGAAGTTTTTATTCAGGCAGGTCCTGTTGTCAGTTTCAGGTAAGTTTGGTCATATCATGATAATAACATGGGCTGGATAATATATTTTCCTGTTATGCATAATATCATTAGTCTCCAGCTGGCTATTCATCAATTATTTATAAATTTATATTATACCAAAAAGTTGTTTTTTTTTTTTCTGACATTAGTGTCAAGGTCACATTTTTTTATAGATCAAATAAAATGGATGAATTCTTCTAAAAACAATTGTACTTAAATTTTTTTTTGTTTTCATGCCTTTGGATTTTGAGGAATGGGGTAGCATTTTAAAGTAGATCTTGGGAAGAACTAATGTGTATAAAGCTATTTGCATCACTACTTGTAGTGCCCTTTCCAAACCTCACCAGCGTTTTTTTTTTTTTTGCACTGGTCTTAGAAACACTGCACCTGGACTAGAGGAATCTTGGACACAAAAGGGCTCGCAATAAAACTGAAAAGAGTTCTTTCGCACAATTTTTCCTGTCCAATTATTGCAGACTTAGCAAAATATTTATTTACATATGTTTTTTTTTCTTTCATACATTTTATTTAACCAAAGAAAAATGAATTTTAATGGAGCCTAATATTTTTTAAAATATTTATATATTTTCTGTCTTATACATACATGTATGAGCTTAAGGAATAAAACCCAATTTTTTAAAATTGTATAGGTTTACATACTGTTTAATAAATTTGTATCTCATTTATTATCATTCTTTCAGGTTAGTTTATGACAGAGAGACAGGGAAACCTAAAGGTTATGGATTCTGTGAATACCAGGATGTCGAGACAGCGCAGAGTGCTATGCGAAATCTTAATAACTATGATTTCAATGGAAGACCTTTGCGTGTGGGTGTAGCAGCCGGAGAGCAAAACAAAGATGAGGGCAAGGCTATGCAGCAAGCCTTGGGCGGACAAATAGTTGAGGTAATTTCTACTTGAAACTATTGGCTTTGATTTATTATTTTTAATGACTGTTTTAAAAAAAAAAAAGGTCACGGTAAGATGTATCCTACAAAATTAATGTCTAAATGTAATGAGTGCTTTATTTGCAGTCACCGTACGGTGAGCCTGTGGAACCAGACAAAGCTCCTGAAGCAATTTCTAAGGCTGTTGCCAGTCTGCCACCAGAGCAAATGTTTGAACTCATGAAACAAATGAAAGTAAGCGGACTGGGTTAAATTTAAACAATAGTTTCTCATTTTAATCTTTGTGTTTTTATGGTTTGCATAATCGCTTACCAATATTTATCTTTCTGTCTAGTGCTGAATTATAATGCAATTACTTTCCAGCTGTGAAATTGATTCAAATATTTTAGATTTTTAAGTTTGCCCTTATTTTCATCATGACGTATTTCTCTTTATTTTTGCAGTTATGTATTCAGAATAATCCTAATGAGGCTAGGAACATGTTACTTCAGAATCCACAATTAGCCTACGCCCTGTTACAAGCTCAGATTGTCATGAAGATTGTTGACCCTCAGGTGGCGATGGTATGTAGTGAGCTTCTTTCGAAAAAAAAAAAACTAAGCTTTTATGGATTGGAATTTATTTATGCTTATCTTTATATTTTAGTACACTAAGAATGATTTTTGTTTTGTTTTTATGATTTGTTTCCCCACCATTTTTGAAGAATTTCATTCTAATCTTCCCATACTATGGGATGTAATTCCAATAATTATGCACATACTAAACTAAAATATTTTCTGTGTTTATAAATTTAAACAAAGTTTATTTCTTCTGAAAAATAAATTGCAGTTTTAATTTGATACCAGTTAGTTTATTCCTCTTGTTAAATATATCTGGTCTAATATACCAACGTCCACATCAGTGTTTATTTACATTGACCTAAAAAAAATGGGGAGGAAACACGAGCAGGCAGTTCCAGAGGTGGTGGGACTCTAATGGTTAATTTGATATGTTGGGCCCTTAATGGCCCTTAAAACATGCTTATTTAAAATATTTTTTGTTTATGTCTCTTAGTCAATGTTGTACCGTGATGAAACTCAACCACAGATTAATCTTAACCAGCCAAAGGTATGGCATTTTATTCATATTTTTTTTTACTCAAGTACAGTAAAATTTTTCTATAACATAATTGTAGAGACCTCTGCAATGTCGTTTTTTTTTTATAGTCTCTTTTCATTAGTTTGAACAAGTCTCTTGTGAAGGAAGGTGTTTCTATATTCTGTTGATAGAAAATCCTGCCACCAGTGGCCAATGGTTGTGACAGATATGTTTGGAATCAAGAATACTGTTTTGTTTTTTTTCTAACAGTGCATAGGTTGGCATTACAGAAAATATCAATTATTTTCTCTTATCGCCGGGACATAGAAAACTATTAAAATTGCTATGTAAGCAGAAGTCTTTATAGTAAACAGGCAAATGTGATAATATTCTACTCACCTCTAGACATGGCTATAATGATGTAGACATAAGAAGTTTTTAAAACAGTCTTCCATACATTCAACTGATATCTAAGCATATGATACACATTTTTATTTAAAATATTTATTTTCAAAATGTCCATGTCCTTATACCTAAAGCAAAGTTTATGAGCTAAAACTCACGTTTAATATTCTTTTCATGTCTAAATAATCAGAAAATAACATTATTATATTAAAGACAAAAAAAAAGTGGACGGCCTATCACAAGAATCTCAAAAAGCTAACTTTAACATTTGTGAAAATGAAATAAACCCCCAAGGATTAGTTCAGGCCCCATTTATTATGTTGTATTGTAATGCTGTGTAGGATTTAATGTGAAGAGATTATTTAGCTAGTTTGCATTTTTCCAACATTAATCTTTTAATAATTTTTGATGAAATGATGAGCGAGATAAAATTTAATTTTAACATCTCTTCAATGCAATAAAGAAAAAAAGGGGGAAGGGGGGGGGGGGCTATAATTATTTTCACACTGATATTAACGCTTCATTCCAGCTTACTGCTGGAAAGGTGTTTATCCAGATGTCAGATGATTTCAAATGAAAAAAGTTTCTTTATTAATCATTATTAATTATTATTTAAAAAAAAAAATTTAATCTTATTGTTAAATATTATTTCAGCCTGTGAGTGTGCCTGCGATGGGCCCACGTTTACCCCAAGGTCAGTATTATCTCCATTTATTTTCTTAATGTAACACACATACAGTAGAATATATTGAGTATACGATTCACACAGAACTATTCATATATAATAAATGTTTTATTGATTTCTTTGATATTATCAACTAAATGCATCGTTGTTAACCAAGATTTCCTTAAAATAGCTATTCCAGGACCAATGGGCGCAATGGCTGCAGGAATGCCAGGTATGAATTCCACCTCGATGGCAGCACCGGTCAGGCCAGATATGATGATGATGATGAGAGCTGCAGTTCCACAAGGTCAGGGGGTGTTGATATTGAAGAAGATCATATTTTTTATGCTTCTTGAATGACTTTTTTTTTTTCTAAAGCTTATATATATATATATATGTAATATAAACAAATATGTTTAAATATATTTGCCTTTATTGATTTATGCATGAGTAAACTTTTTTTTTTGACCTTTCTAATTAAAATAATTTTTTTATTTACTGTTTCAACACACGTGTATAACTTTAACTTTTTCTTTTTTTTTTTTTAACTATTTCAATATACTTGTATAACTTACATTATTTTTTTTTTACTGTTTCAATGTATACATGAATAACTTTTAAATTTTATTTTTTTTTATTGTCAACATTGTTGTCAACAGCTGAGAGATTTCCTCAAGCTAATGCCATGCCAGGGGCTGCTGCCAGAATGCCAGGACCGCTTCCTGGTTCCAGTATGATGCCTAACCAGAGACCGATGATGCAACAAGTAAATGTGATTAGTGTTTCAAATTTAGATTTAACCCATGCTTTAAACTGAAGAGTAGAAACTTTTCATGCCAGCTCATTATTTCTTTCATTTTTCCCCCAGCCTGCTGCTATGGCACCCGCTGCCAGTGTTGGACAGTCGAACGGCGCTTCAATAATAAGTACCCAAGATCAAGAAAAAGTGAGTCTTTTGTTGCACTTCCTTATCCTCTGCATGGTGTAAAGGTGGCCCAAACTGAACTCGATGAGAGCTGCATACCTGTTTTTAGTATCATAAAAAAATACATTAACCCTTTAGATCTTGAATTCTTAACTCTTAATCGACGGCAGGTTTTTGGCCATTTTTCATTACCAAACATGTGTCCTTACATTTTGGACTATATTATCTGTTTCCTTTATAGCCCATATATGTGTTATATATCATTTTTTTCTACTTCGGATAAGCTTTAAAACTCTGCAGTTTATTTTTGTGAAAATGAGACTTGATAATGTTTAAAAAAAAGAATTTAACAAAAAAAAAATTTTTTTTTTTTTAAAAGTGTATAAATACCAATAAGACAAAAAACTAGTATTAAAAACAAACACATTTTTTCAGACATTTTATTAATCTATATTTATTTCTGAAAGGAAATATTCAGTTTTCAATCAATTTCTTCTACAAATAAATGTTTGGTGACTTTTTTTCAAATATGCATATTTTCCCTCATTATTCATATAAAAATGGTATATTTCAATTTTTTTCTTTCCCTAAATATTTTTTTTCTCAGTATATATTAAATATATCATTCTTTAGATAATAAAATGGTAGTTTAATTAAATCTTTATTTTATCATAATATTTAGCTATTTTATTAGAAATATCAATATATTAAAATCAATAAGACAAAGTAATAATCAGGTTTGAATGCAAAAAGAAAAAGATATATAATTAGTTAAAATGTTTGGCTTACATAAACTACTATCAATTCTGGATGAAAAATCTAAATGTGAAAACAAAGCATTTAGAAATGATTTATTTAAAAGTAAATTTTATTAATTAATTTTCATTAAAAAGATAATTCCGAACTAAATCCACACAGCATTCTTTCCCACTCTTCTTGATACATGGACTCTTTCCTCTGCACTTGTAGCTTTCAGATCTTTCTCTACATCAATGACCCAACTGTTTCTTAAAATCACAAATTGTTACTTGGTATCCTGAATATGTATATAGGGAAAAAAATTAAATTTAAATTAGCTTGTGATACTGAGATAAACAATTTCTATCTTTCATAACGCACAAAAACATATCACACACTACACTTGACATTTGTTCTTCTCTAAACCTTGTCATTTGAATAGCACAATCTACATTTACTACATTTATTTACTATTATTGGGTCTATTGCATGTTTTAAAAAAAGAGTGGCTTAGTCGCAAGAGGTACTGGGGCACTTTCTGAAATATTACCAAAGTCTCCAATGAGTTCTTCAGAAAAATGTAATTGTCCATAATTATTAGGTCTGTGTAACTCTTAAGATTCATCTATAGAAATATTTTCATATGGTTGAAACTATGTCATGCATTTCATTTTTATGTATGTCAGTAGTGTTCTTACTTTACATAATTTGTCATTAGGGTTTTCATTTTTAGGATTTGTAATTTTTAAGAAACTCAGAATAGCTTTAAATCTGTCAAAAGACATGAATGCACAAGCCCAGAATCCATTATAAAGAGGCTTTTACTCCAAAATCTGTCAATACTAGAGGTTTTAACTATTCCTGCATACATTATCAGCCCACAAAAGCTATAAAATTCTTCTGGTGTAATACCAAACCAACCCTTGTAAATACTTACTTTTGTGGTCCATGAATCTTTGCGTAATCATTAGTATACTGGCTTATGTGAGTTACTTTATCCAGTGTGAAGTATAGTTTGAAGTAATCCATGGCATGGAAGAACCTCTTTGCACTATCTCTTGTTCTAACTTCTTTCAAGTGAATACCTGGAACCCTTTGTGGTAGAATTGAAGGAGGTGACTTTCTCATCTTAGCCAATGAAGCTGTGTCAAATAAAAATAATGTAATTAATTATAAATTAAGTTTTTTTAATTTTTTTTTCATATAAAATAATGTTTTAAATGTAATAATAAAATATATAAATAATATATATCAAACAAAACAGAAGACTATAGTACATATATCTGTGTGCTCTCCTATCA
The DNA here is from genome assembly GCA_021962125.1 of Bulinus truncatus. Classification (NCBI taxonomy): domain Eukaryota; kingdom Metazoa; phylum Mollusca; class Gastropoda; family Planorbidae; genus Bulinus; species Bulinus truncatus. The sequence goes on along the minus strand of JAGDYQ010000091.1, from coordinate 906,586 downwards.
GCTGATTTTTGTTTATCAATCAGCTGAGAGCTAAAGATTTATATAGTACCATGCTTTAAATGGAAAAACAAAATATTTAACATGTATTTTTAAGTTTTTTTTTATTATTAATACACTTACAATATTTTTCTGCTAAAATTTTATAACTAGCGTGATATTAGGTGATTATTTAGCATATAACAGACCATAACTCGTAAAAAATAAAACGGAAAAAAAATACAGCATGTTGTTGTGAGCATTGGTATACTTACACATGAGTATTAGATGCATTCAAACTTCCATTGAACGAAACATTTTTATCATCTGAAACATCAGAAACGTCGTTTAGATCCCAGACTTCATCTTCACTTGAAACTAACTTGGAATCGGGCTGAAAATCTGAGTCAGAATCCATTATAATGAGCAGGTCGAAGTGCGTCTTTCCTTAGCCGGCTTCAAAATGGCGTGCGGAGGAAGTGTCGTTATCGGCTTTGTTTACGTTTTTAAAGTCGCGAGAATTTATATTTATTATAAAATTTCGTAAATATTTTTATAATTTTAATGTATTAGGTCCATTTTTTTACAATAAAATAACAATTAAATTTTTTAAAATAATAAATAATATTAAAGTTGAAAAAAATTACCAAAAAAGGCCCATTTCTTTGTATTCCGTCGTTTAAGATTTA
>JAGDYQ010000091.1:856692-905421 GCA_021962125.1 Bulinus truncatus | reverse complement strand
CGTATTAGCTATGAAGATTATATTAAGCTGTAAAAGTGATATGACATAAAGAACAGAAAGCAGATCTATATTTTTGGTAGTTAACGTTTTTAAAGATCAGTCATTTAGTTTTTATGTCAAGATTGGGAAAAGTGATTTGTGTTAAGAATTCAAGATCTAAAGGGTTAATGTATTTTTGTTAGACTATGTAAAAAACAGGTATGCAGCTCTCATCCAAGTTAGTTTACTTTGGGCGCCTTGCCATGCAGAAGATGTAGTGCAACAAAAGGCTTGCTTTTTCTTGATCTTGGGTACCCAGATGGTAGGCGCCAGTTTCGGCTAATCAGCACTGGCAGCGGGTGCCATAGAAACAGGCTGGGGGAAAAATGAAAGAAATAATGAGCTGGCATGAACAGTTCTCACTCTTCAGTTTAAAGCATGGGTTAAGATCTAAATTTGAACCACTAATCACGATGCCCTTTACTTGTTGCATCAATGATTCTCTGGTTGGGCATCACTTGGGTGAACCAGGGAAGGCGGTCAGGCATTCTGGCAGCAGACCCACAGCATGCTTCATTAACAGGAAATCTCTCAGCTGTTGACAACAATGTTGACAATAAAAATAAAATTTAAAAGTTGTTATTTATTCTGTTGAAACAGTCAAAAAAAAAATAATGTAAAGTTATACAAATTATATTAACATTAGTTAAAAAAAAAAAAAAGAAAAAAGTTAAAGTTATACATGTGTCAAAACAGTAAATAAAAAAATTATTTTAATTAAAGGCCAAAAAAAAGGAACATTCATACATAAATCAATAGGCAAATATATTTAAACACATATATTGTTTTATATTACATATATATATATATATAAAAGCTTTAGAAAAAAAAAAGTCATTCAGAAGCATAAAAAATACGATCTTCTTCATTATCAACACCCCTGACCTTGTGGAACTATGGCTCATCATCATCTGTCATATCTGGCCTGACAGGTGCTGCCATCGAGGTGAAATTCATGCCTGGCATTCCTGCAGCCAAAATTGCCCCCATTGGTCTATAGAATTAGCTATTTTAAGGAAATCTTGGTTAACAACGATGCATTTAGTTGATAATATAAAAGAAATCAATAAACATTTATTACATTATGAATATTTCTGAGTGAATACGATGTACTCAATATATTCTACTGTATGTATTATTTACATTAAGAAAAATAAATGGAGATAATACTGACCTTGGGGTAAACGTGGGCCCATCGCAGGCACATTCACAGGCTGAAATAATATTTAACAATACGATTAGTTAAATATTTTTTTTAAATATAATAATTAATAATGATTAATAAAGAAACTTTTTTCATTTGAAATCATCTGACATCTGGATAAACACCTTTCCAGCAGTAAGCTGGAATGAAGCGCTAATGAAGTGTGAAAATAATTATAACCCCCCCCCCCCATTTCTTTATTGCATTGAAGAGATGTTAAAATTAAATTTTATTTTGCTCTCTGCGTTCATCATTTCATCAAAAATGATTTAGTAAAAAGATTTAATGTTGGAACCATGCAGATTAGCTAAATAATCTGTCAACATCAAATCCTACACAGCATTACAATACAACATAATATATGGGGGGGGAGTCTATTTCATTTTCACAAATGTACAAGTTATCTTTTTGAGATTCTTGTGATAGGGTGTCCACTTTTTTTTTTGTCTTTAATAAAATAATGTTATTTTCTGATTATTTACACATGAAAAGAATATTAAACATGAGTTTTAGCTCACAAACTTTGCTTTAGGTATAAGGGCATAGACATTTTGAAAATAAATATTTAAATTTTAATAGTTTTCTATGTCCCGGCGATAAGAGGAAATAATTGATATTTTCTGTAATGCCAACCTATGCAGTTAAGAAAAAAAAAACAAAACAGCATTCATACAGTTCTAAACGTATCTAATCCCTAACTGTGGCCACTGGTGGCAGGATTTTCTATCAACAGAATATAGAAACACCCTCCTTCACAAGAGACTTGTTCAAATTAATGAAAAGAAACTATAAAAAAACTGACCATTATGCAGAGGTCTCCCACAATTTATGTTAGAGAAAGTGCACACACGGTGCCAGGGTAAAAAAAAAATGAAGTAAATGTCATACCTTTGGCTGGTTAAGATTAATCTGTGGTTGAGTTTCATCACGGTACAACATTGACTAAGAGACAAAAAAAATATTTTAAATAAGCATGTTTTAAGGGCCATTAAGGGCCCAACATATCAAATTAACCATTAGAGTCCCACCACCTCTGGAACTGCCTGCTGCAGTGTTTCTCCCCATTCTTTTAGATCAATGTAAATAAACACTGATGGACGTTGGTATATTAGACCAGATATATTTAACAAGAGGAGACCAACTAACTGTTATCAATTGAGAAAATAAAAACTGCAATTTATTTTTCAGAAGAAATAAACTTTGTTCGAATTTATAAACACAAAGAAAATATCTTAGTTTAGTATGTGCATAATTATTGGAATTACATCCATAGGCATGGGAGAGGAATTAGAGCGAAGGTCTTCAAAGAATGGTGGAAACAAATCACAAAAACAAACAAAAAATCATCCATAGTGTACTAAAATATAAGAGATAAACATAAATAAATTCCCAATCCATAAAAGCTTAGTTTTTTTTTTCAAGAAGAAGCTCACCACATAATATAGCCGCCTGAGGTCAACAATCTTATGACAATCTGAGCTTGTAACAGGGCACCAGCTAATTAGGATTCTGGAAGTAACATGTTCCCAGCCTCGATGAAGTTATTCTGAATACATAACTGCAAAAATAAGACAAAATATGTCATGATGAAAATAAGGGCAAACTTGAAAATCTAAAAAATATTTGAATCAATTTCACAGCTGGGAGAATAATTACATCATAATTTAGCACTAGACAGAAAGATAAATATTGGTTGGCGGTGTGCAAACCATTAAAACACAAAGATTAAAATGAAAACTATTGTTCAGACGTTACTTGAGTCCACTTGCTTTCATTTATTTCATGAGTTCAAACATTTGCTCCTGGCGGCAGACTGGCAACAGCCTTAGAAATTGCTTCAGGAGCTTCTGTCTGGTTCCACAGGGCTGTTCACCCGTGACGTGACTGCAAAATAAAGCGCACATTTACATTTAGACATTAATTTTGTAGGATACATCTTACTGTGACTTTTTTTTTTTAAAACAGTCATTACTAAAAAAATAAATCGAAAATGGAATAGTTTCAAGTAGAAATTACCTCAACTATTTTGTCCTCCTAAGGCTTGCTGCAAGAAGGCCTGTGCCCTCATCTTTGTTTTGCTCTCCGGTCTGCTACACCCACACTTCAAAGGTCTTCCATTGAAATCATGATTATTAAGTATTGCTGCAACCTCTGCAGCTGTCTCGACATCCTGGTATTCACAGAATCCATAACCTTTAGGTTTCCCCCTGTCTCTCTGTCATAAACTAACCTGAAAGAATGATAATAAATGAGATGGCTAAATTTATTAAACATTGTATAAACCTATACAATTTTTAAAAAATTGGGTTTTATTCCCTTAAGCTCATACATGTATGTATAAGACAGAAAATATACTCAAATATTAAAAAAAAATATCAGGCTCCATTAGTACTCATTTTTCTTTTTAGTTAAATAAAATGTTCATGAAAGAAAAAAAAAAACATATGTAAATACAATATTTTGCTAAGTCGACAGAAAGATTATTGGACAGGAAAAAATTATGTAAAGAACTCTTTTTAGTTTTATTAAGAGTCCCTTTGTGCCCAAGATTCCTCTGAGTCCAGGTAAGCCAGTGTTTCTAAGACCAGTGCAAAAAAAAAAAACCGCTAGGAGGTGAGGTTTGGAAAGAATCCACTACAAGTAGTGATGCAAATATCTTTAGACACATTAGTTCTTCCCAAGATTCGCTTTAAAATGCTACCCCATTCCTCAAAATCTAAAGCATGAAAACAAAAAAAAAAATTTAAGTACAAATTGTTTTTAGAAGAATTCATCCATTTATTTGATCTATAAAAAAATGTGACTTTGACACTAATAGTCAGAAAAAAAAAAACTTTATGATATAATATAGTAATTTATAAATACAGTGATGAATAGCCAGCTGGAGACCAATGATATGCAGTAACCGGGAAATATATTGTCCAGCCCATACGCAATATTATCATGATATGACCACAACTTCACCTAGAGGAAACTGACAACAGGACCTTGCCTGAATAAAAACTTCTCTTAATTGCTCTTCTGTAGCATCATAGGGAATATTACCGACTAAAAAAAACAAAGAAATAATTTAAACAAAACAAGCAATTAAGCCTGTTCCATTCTGGACACAGGACGTGTTAGCGCATTTTCATGTTATGTATCAGTACGTTTGTTAGCTTTCAGTAAGTATTTGTAAATTTTGGAAATTTTTATAAATTCAATTTTGTAATGCATATATCTGTAAACAAAATATTATAAAGACGTTTCTTTATATTTGAAAAAAAATTATTTTCTCTTAAATCTAACTACAAGTGGTTTGTGGTTACTGAAATAGGACTCATAATTGAAAACATTCGAAATTGTAGTCATTTAATCTCCGTCAATTGTTGCATAGTTCTGATACTTTCAATTAAACTCAGAACACAAGCTTACTATTTCATTTGATGAGTTTCTTAATAAATCTTGGTGAAACTACGTGCTGCAGTATTTCGCACCATATGAATGGGTTATTGAACGTACGAGGTGTAGAATGGGGCCATATATATAATATATAAGCCCCTTAGGAGCCCTGAAGCCCGGCCCTTAGAGGTCCTATCGCAAAATGAACTTTTGATGTACACATGGCAGGCCAAGACCTACAAAATGATATATACATCATGGGTCTAGGACTTATGGTTGCTGAGATATAGGGCGCTCCTTTGTTAATATAGCTTATATAGTAAAAAACGGTACTTTATAAGCCCCCTTTTACTGCCCTCAGAGGTCAGATCGCGAAATGGAAAAAAGTCATTTCTTGGCAGGCCAAGACCTACAAAATGATATATACATAATGGGTCTAGGACTTATGGTTGTTGAGATCTAGGGTGATGACGGACAGACAGACAAAACGGGGACATTTTTTTTTGAAAATGCTCTAAAAAACTTACAGAAAGTTTATTAAAATTAGAACATGATACAATTATATATGTCTATATATATATATATATATTGAAAATACAATTAGCTGAGATGACATCAGAAAAACAAAACAATTCTAAAGAAACATTTAAAAATAATTATTTTTATTCCTCATCAACAGCCTGGCCCTAATCGTAGGCATAGATCCAAAATTATTTTTTTTCAATTAAAAAAAAAATCAGTTCAAATTTTGATGGATTCGCTTCAATTTATTCTATATAAATTAGTTGTATATGGGTGTCTGTTAAATGTTTGTTAAATATTTTTACTTGGGCTTTGGCTCTAAATTTAAGTCTAATAAACAAATAAAGAATTACTTGTAATTTAATTTTTTATATAGACATTTTTTGCCTACCAGATAATTTCAAAACTATAACACTAAAAAATGTAACCATATGATACTGTGTATGTATGTACGTATGTATATATATATATATAATATATAAATATATATATATGTATGTATATGTATAGTGTAAAAATAATAATATAACACTTTTCTAAAACATTTATTATTACACCCGTTGAATTCAATGGTGAAAAAATTCGTCCTAACGGAAAATAATTCAGCGCTGAATGAGTTAATAAAGCATAAGAACTTATGAATAAAATATCATGAATACAAGTGGCAATGTTTAATTTCATTGATACTCTTTACCAAATACTGATCGATGAGCTCTGTCAGCTGCCGAAGCTGCAGCTGACAACTGAACATTTGGATCTTGTGGAAACGCGAAAGCTGCGAAGGCTGCCATGTTTATTATTATTGACACACAACTTGTTTGTAAATTATGACAATATCATTCAAAACAATAGTTGTGTAAATAGAAAAAATGAGATTGTTTCTTGCGCTAGATTGGCGGTTTTTCTGTCTAGTTTGGGCGGAAGTTTGCAATAGGCTGGGTGTGTGGCAGGATTAAGCTGGTCTATGTTTAGTAAATGGTAATAAGCCATTAAAGGGAGTACGATTTCTCACATTCAGTACTGATGGCTAAAGTCTGCTGATCAGGGAGAGGCATGTGCTGTAAGGTGAAAAAGACAAGATTTGTCACCCCTGGTTACATGGTTTTGAAACCGCGGGTAGGGAGGCATGTGTAAAACACGTCATATCTATAGTGTAATAAACATCTTTACATAGTATAATGATAAAATGGTACTACTCTACCAGTTGCATTGATGATTGTAATTTAAATTTTGTTCCCCCCCCCCTAAAAATAGTTTTTAGACGGGTAAGCTTTTAATTTTCTGGCGGTTTTCTTTTTGTTTTTTAGGTTGACGCGTTTTTTTTTGCTTAAACATCTGGCAAAAGTTGTCGTACAGCTTTTATAGGTATCAAGGTCGAGTTGTGAAAAATGGCAGCCCTTCTGAAATATGTGAGAACGAAGGAGTTCAGAGATTGGATTTGCAGGTATTTATATGGTTTTCGTGCTTTTAATTTAAATTTAACTTTCATATGAATTCGTTAATATCAACTGCTTAATTTTTTTTTGGGTTATTCAAAACATATATCACTATTTACGCCTTGCTAAATAAAGTAAATAGTAAAGACTAAGTCTAAACTATGAACCAAGTCATAAATATGAGCTTTACAGTATGTAGCTTAATTAATAAGGCTCGTTTTTTTTTTTTTTAAGTTTAAAGCAAGTCATATTTTTTGAATGTTCATTTTTTAAAAACTATTTATATATCAGCCTTTTTTTTTGAGAAAGTATAAACGTTATTTAATTTGTCAACAATAAAAAAAACTTGCAACTTTAATGTCTTTGATAATTCATTGATAACCATTTTAAGTGAATTAAGATTTATTACTTTTTATATTTCTGTGGACTTTAGACTTATATTTTCTTGTTAGAGTTGATTAAGTTATAAGCCCTACTATTTCATATATATAGGCAAAAGAAGCCAGTAAGAATGTTCTCTTAAGCCTACGGGCTACTAAGATAACAAAGTCCATTTTAATTTATTAAAATGATAAACACTTCAACAGTCTGAGTCTTGAAGTTGAATCTTGAAGCTTTTGAAAGTCATTTCCAATAATAAAATTTAAATAATGTCAGGATAAAAATGAATTGCAGTCTAAGAATGTTAAAATAAATAAATAAAATATAATTATAATTTTACTTATGGATAACTTATGCCTATATAAGTTATAAGGCTTTAAAAAAGTAAGATGACAATGTACATGATTTTTGGATCACTAGATTGTAGTCTACTGAAGAATGTGTTTAGACTAAAACTAATATAGAGTTAGTAGAGTGTGTGTATTTATTAATTACTGTTTCATAATTTAGAAAACATCTTACTTTTGATGCCATATTATAAATGAAATGTAAAGTTCCCTTAGCCCTAACAGGTCATGTGGGCAGATGAAGTGTAGAATTCATCTGTTTTGATAACCTCTGTCCCAGCCACCTTTACTACCCCAACTTTAAGCTGGGTGGACTTGTGGGACAATTATAAATGAAGTTTTTAACTAAATTTAACTGTATGAACAAGTATAGCATGAATAGATATATTCAAAAATATACATAAAACTGATGAATAGTTTGTATTTTTCAAAATTCTCATTTTTATATGTCATGTTTACAATGGTATTAACAGTTTTGACAAAATTTAAACCTTTAATTTGAATTTACTAGTGTCTTCCTGATATAAAAATGTTTTAACAAGAATTTTGGATCACTAGTAAAATTACTAACTAATTATAATTATGTTTTAATGTGTATTATGAACAATTTGAACCAATTTAAACTATTAACTCTTTAATTTTTAATCAAATTTTTCTAATTTTATCATTTTCATAAAATGAATTGGTGCCTGGATTACAGCACAGTAAGTTATTTCATTTGAATTTATTTTATGATATATATTCATTTTTACAAATACATGTATTAGTTTACATTCGTCACATGATGTATTGATTTTTTGGACTACTTAAAATTATAATCCAAATTTTGCTTTTTCAGCATTTCTGGGGGCCTGGTAAGTTTTTTATATATGTTATTCTACCTACTACATATTTTCTTTAGTAGTTTATTAAAACTATTAATTGTTTTCTGTAAAAATACATTATTCCCTACTTTATCAGAAATAGTGACATTTATATTCTCTCTTTTATCTAGTTGCTAACTGGGGGTTGCCATTGGCTGCACTAGGCGATTTAAAGAAGAACCCAGAAATTATCAGTGGAAAAATGACACTTGGTAACTGTTATTTCATTAAATAGACGTAATTTCTAGTTAAGACTAGAATTTTATTAAAACTTATTAAAACTTAAACTAAATCTCATGTTTAATAATATAGAAATAATGACTAAACAGACAGGTCATGGTAATATCTATCCAATCTAATCCTTCACTATGACTCCAGATGTTAAAGCACTTTTTTATTGTCTCTCCTTTAACCATGACACAGTAAAAGTGACACAAACAGATGCATTCACTTTTTTGTTTTTCAGATACTATGTTTTATTCATTTCAAATCATTTAGATTCTTGATTATTTGGCATAAGTAAAAGATAAGCATGCCATGCTACAGAAAAACAGGAAGGCCAGGATCTTTTAAATTGCGTACTTGATCTTTAATTCCTATATCGCATTTTATGACGGAAAAAAAATTCCACCTGAATATATTGAGTCTGGATAGTTGAAGTACAATGTATAATGAAACGCAAATATTTCTGTATGAATATATGTTGTTAAAATATTTCATTACATTTTTTTCATCTCTTTCTAGCTCTTTCAATCTACTCCTGTCTCTTCATGCGATTTGCTTGGAAAGTTATACCACGTAATCTGCTGCTACTCTCTTGCCACATGACAAATGAAGTAGCACAGTTAACTCAGGGAGCAAGATTTATCAATTATCAGTAAGTTAATATTTAATTTTTTTAAATATATTTTAATTATATTTTTAGTATATCTAGCGTAAAATGCTGTCATGATTCAGATGAGTTTTTCTATCTCAAAGACTTGCCTTATTGGTCTTATGATTATTAAATCAATAGTTTTTTTTTGCAATGGTTTAGAAAAATTAGTGTATGTCTAAGACATTTGAAAAGGCTTGTGAAAGTTAAGCTGACTTATTTCTGACTTTTTAGAAATTTTGTGCCCATCCCAGTTGTCACTGGCTTATTGTCACTTAGCCTTAATTAAAAAATATTTTTTTTTTGCTGCATGTTTTAAATAACCGATGTCTACATTTCCAGCTACTTAATGAGCGAAGAGCAGAGAGAGAACTACCGTGCAGCTTTCATTGCTGAGGAGTTGAGCAAGAAAGCAGAGCAGTCTACAGACATTTCCTCCCTTCACCCACCCCCATACAGTGAGGCAGAGATTAAAGAAGAAGTCGAGGCCCAGGAAAAATACTTGCGAATCATGGCTGACGCTGCACATAAAAAATCATAATGAAAATTAGCCTAGTTGTGGACATATTATTTAGCCAGTTTAAAAGGTGTTTTTTTCCCTGTATTTCAGGAATATACAAATGTTGCCTTGATTAGAACGCCATTGATTTTTTTTTTTACTCAAAACATTATATTGTTGTTAGTATTTTTTTTTCAACAAAACAGCTGCCTTTGATAATTGTTTTTGATTAATATTTATTTTGTCTTTTTCTTGTTATCATATTATTAAAATTACGGTGAGTAAACATTTTAATTACAACATAGTTGTTTGTTCAGAAGTTAAAGAATATATATTTTTCTGTATTTTTTTTTTTCAGATCATATTTGGGTATTTTTTAAACTTCACATTTTTTGCACACATTCTCTCAAATTTTTTAAAAACATCCAAACTTTTAAAAACTAAATCAGTTTTTTCTATGGTGTTTTTTTTTTCTTCAAATTATTTAAGCAGCGATTGTAAAAGATTTTTTTGACTTGATTTAAAAACTTTTTTTTTTTTTAAATTTTGCTGTGGCATTTGTAGTATTTATATATTATTACTTGTGTGCTTCAAAGTTGTAATCAGTACAATTTAAAAGATTGTTAGGTTCAGTTAAGTAAACTCTGATGTGAAGTGGGTGACATAATTGACATGCTCAACTTGTTTGATGACTTCTTGCAATTCTTGATTGCATTTGCAAAGAGTCTCTGTGATACTTAGTGGCAGTATTTTTTTTCCTTTTTTAATGTTTTCTTTTTTTTTAAAAACTTGTACTTTGAAGTTTAAAGAGAAATTCAAAAAGGTTATGCCTGGTGTTATTATAAAGAGAAATTCAAAAAGGTTATGCCTGGTGTTATTATAAAGAGAAAATTGTGAAACATGTTTAGTTGGGGTTGAAATTTGATTTGGTGTAAAGTACAGTTTTGTTTGATTTAAATAACATTGTCTCCATGGTAACACTTGTTTTATTTAGAGGTCGTGATTTATAAACCTTAAATACTCCAGACACTGTTACTGCACAAATAATAAAAAACAAACTTTGTCGGTCCTATTATTTTCTTCTATTTGCTCCCCCTTTTTTTTTCTGTGACTTTTTATGCTGTTTAATTGCACAAAGAATACTCTATGAAAAAATAATTAAATTTGATCCAAACAACCTCTGCTGTGAAATTTAATTCTTCGTTGCTCTCTTGTGTTGTATACTATGTTATCGCTAACAGCGTCTAATTCTACAAAAACAAGTGTATTTTTCGTATGGCTGTTAGTTTTTTTTTTCTTCTGTGAATTTAAAAACTGAACAGTGGCGAAGATTCATTTTTGCTTCAGCAGTTTATATAATTATCCAACGACTATGTTAAAAATCTAAAAGTGTTGTGTAAGTCCTCTAATACGTGTACGTAGTTGTTTCATAAAAATTATTTGGGTTTGGAGCCCTAGTGTCGTGCAGCAATGTATATTAACTTGACTAGTTTTATTAGATAACACATGATTAAACCATTATTATGTATGGGTTTGGTTAAATGTTGAATATATATTTATATTGAGACAATTGCTAGTTTTATTGGCATGTAAATACATTGTATTTGTTTTTTTTATATAATTAACATAGTGAAAACTTAATTTATAAAAATTATATTTGGTGTAATAAATTCAAAGTATTTTGTTTGATCTTTTACTCTTAAGACTTTTAGCAAAAACATATCAGTTTTTATGCAAGTAATTTTTTTGGTTTGTTTTTCGTGTGTCCAGCAACAGTTTCTCAGAGAAACCGCCTGTCACGTTAACAGCAGTGACTCACTCTACCACAATATGCCATTTAAATTTGGTAGCCTCAAAATTCGAATACCATTTTGCTTTGTTTCTATATGTGGTAAAGATAACCATCGTACACTGTTAAAACGTTAGTGATTGTTAAATTACTGATCTTGATCATTTATAAATTTAAATAAAAACACACTAAAAAAAATAATTTTATCTTAACTTTGAAGCAATATGAATAAATTCGTACTGGTATTGAAGATGAACATGATTTATGAATTCATTGAAATTTGTTTATTAGTTGTATTACATGAAAATTAACTTTTTTTTTAATTATCATTCGCAATTTTATTTTTTTGAGTATCTGTCACTTTTGTCAATGCTGTCTTGATTTGTTTGTAGGAAGTCATTTTGGATTTGTATAAAGTTTATCGTAAGCAGCATTTTAATTTGAAGTTCTTTCTTTTTAATCAAAATTAATTCACGCTTGTCATAGAATCAGTTATGGTTGTGTTTAATGCATTTAGAGAAGCACCATGCACAGGCAACTGGATAACCAACCTATATATGTTTATGTATATAATATATATAAACCTTGGTGATTTCCATCATGTCCGATGGATATTCTTCACATATGGTTGAGGGGACAGTAATAGGTGGGTGGTATTGTTTCCCTCAGGTGAGCCTAGTAGAGTTAGTATTTACATGTCTGTTTCAGTTAATACCTATACAGTTTGTAAGTCACCTTGTTCTGAGTGCTCAGGTAAATTTTATGAAACTATTGTATATGAGAGACTTTGTTACATCCGTGACATTTTCAGCATACCCAAAATGAATTATATATATATAATAGTAAAGTTCCCTTCGACCTCAAAGGCCATCGGGGCACAATTCATCGTTCCCTGTAGCCACAAAAGGATTGTGTAAGCTAGCACAATGCCCCGGCCACCTTTACTTCTCACGACTTAAAATCAGGCGCCCATTTTAAAGCAACACCAATCGACCATCTGTTGTAAAACTAGTTGATTATTCCTACGCGCAGCAGGAATGCACGCTAGTATTTGAAAGTTACAATGTATGCATGTTTATGTTTATCAGAATGACAGGTTTTTTTTTTAAATTATTGAGATGGAGATACTTTCAACTTTGGCTAAGATTTGTGTGTAAGTATTCTATTGTTCATGGGAATACAGTCGATTCCGCTTAATTGGGACACATCGGGACCGAGGCTTTTTGTCCCGATTAAGCGGCTGTCCCAATTAAACATACAAATTTACTATTGGCTCCTTGGTTTGGTTTCTTTAAGATTTGTCCCAATTAAGCGGAATCTACTGTATTCAATACATCATGTGTGGGTTAGGAGAGTTGTGATGGCTGCTTGTCCAGGGAAGATAATAGTTGAAGGGTTTCCTTGTAAACCGTTGAGCGTAAACAATGTGGCTGTACACGCTTGTAATGACAGACGTGACTCAAACAACGCAAACTTTCAAACAGAAAGTGGACTCGGTACATTGTTTACTCAATAGAAGGGAGAGCACTACAGCTGATAAGTAATGCTTGTGTTTTTACCCTTCAAACAAAATGCTCTATTATTTTGAATTTGTGCCCAGCTTGGTCGTTCTAAACCTGTCCAGCGCTAATTTGTTGTTGTTTGCTTCGATTAATATATTTGTCCCCGTTTTGTCTGTCTGTCTGTCATCACCCTAGATCTCAACAACCATAAGTCCTAGACCCATGATGTATATATCATTTTGTAGGTCTTGGCCTGCCAAGAAATTAATTTTTTCCATTTCGCGATCTGACCTCTGAGGGCAGTAAAAGGGGCCTTATAAAGTACCGCTTTTTACTATATAAGCTATATTAATAATGGAGCGCCCTATATCTCAGCAACCATAAGTCCTAGACCCATGATGTATATATCATTTTGTAGGTCTTGGCCTGCCATGTGTACATCAAAAGTTCATTTCGCGATAGGACCTCTGAGGGCCGGGCTTCAGGGCTCCTAAGGGGCTTATATATTATAAATATGGCCCCATTCTACACCTTGTACGTTCATTAACCCATTCATTTGGTGCGAAATACTGCAGCACGTAGTTTCACCAAGATTTATTAAGAAACTCATCAAATGAAATAGTAAGCTTGTGTTCTGAGTTTAATTGAAAGTATCAGAGCTATGCAACAATTGACGGAGTTTTCGGACGATTAAATGACTACAATTTCGAATTTCAATTATGAGTCCTATTTCAGTAACCACAGACCACTTGTAGTTAGATTTAAGAGAAAATAATTTTTTTTCAAATATAAAGAAACGTCTTTATAATTTTTTTTTTACAGATATATGCATTACACAATTGAATTTATAAACATTTCCAAAAATTTACAAATATTTACTGAAAGCTAACATACGTACTGATACATAACAAGAAAATGCGCTAACACGTCCTGTGTCCAGAATGGAACAGGCTTAATTGCTTGTTTTTGTTGTCTGCGTTTGGTTGCATCTACCCATCAGCCATTGTGTGTATTCTGTCAACGTTCTTCCAATGTTTGCTACACAAAAGCTATGCACTAAGATGTCTTAAACAGCAAATGTCCCTGGTTTTTTTTTTTTTTTTGGGAAATTATTTTTGTGCTTGATGTCTGAGAAAATAAAAATTATAAAAAAATAAATAATAATCCTGCTGTTTGATTGTTTCCCTGATTAGTTAATATTTCATTTATCTGCTGACATCATGACATCACTAGCTATTATAGCAGTCACGTGTCAATTAATTAAAAAAAAATGAGCTCAAGCTCATGACCGGAACATTGGTTCCAGGACGAGAATGTTATCCTTACATATACTATAACAGAGCCCGCTGAGAACCATAAATAGGTAACTGCCATTAGCCCCACCCAGGGCCGCTTTATCCTACAGGCACAGTGCCTAGGGCCTACGGACTTTTCAAGGGTCTACGAAAGCCAGAACATAAAGTGAAAACAAGTGCATTCGTGAAAAATATTTAAAAATGAAATCGGGGAGGGCCTACGACTTTGAAAGTGCCCAGGGCCTACGATGACCTTAAAACGGCCCTGGCCCCACTCACCCTACTGCTAAAGGGGCCCATAAAATACTTATAAAGTCAAATGTTACACGACCCCCAAAATACACATTTTGTTTGCCTGAGGCCCCGAAATATCAATCGTTTCAGCAAAGGGCCCTTATGAAATCAACAAGCAACTAAGAACGGTCCTGTCATAGGCACGCCCAAACACAGTGCCCCTCCTGGGGATGTTTTTTTGAAGGAAGGTTGTCGCCTACAGTTTACTGACTGCAGTGGTGCCCAGACTGCTCTGATAAGTCGCAAGGATTAGGTGTGTACTTACTACTTGTATACATCAAAAATATATACATAACATGACATCAAACATAGATACATAACATGATATCAAACATAGATACATAACATGACTTTATCAATTTGTAAAACATTGGGTAGGTTTAACGGTTTAAGAGATTTCGTAACAAAAAATCAATTCTAGAAAAGCGACTCTTAAAGAGACATTCGTTGTTTTTTCATCAGTCTTGTTAAGAACATAGTATCAACGGGTTCACGTGAGATCAGTTTGATAAGAAGCTGGCGCTTATCCACATGTGCTCTGCCTAGCCGTGCCTCCGTTTATCAGGTTCAGGTATTTAATGTTTGGCATAGGTTTTGGTGGCTTGAACTTTAAACGTTTTGGTCTGTGAGCGAAACCAAACAGTTGTGTGCCCATTAAATTATTAAAATATTTACCCTTTCGCATATTTATTTCGTTTGGGACAATGAAAAAGAGGCAGAACTGTCATGCGCAAATGTTTCTGCAGTCAGGGATAGCATTTCCGAAAGACGAAAAAGTCTTCAACGTTGTCATTCTCGTCAGCACGTAAAGTTGGTGTCATCGTTAGTGAAACATTAAAAAATTGGAATATTCTTGTGAAGAGAGGAGCCAACAAAACAAACAAACAAATAAATAAATAAGGCGCGGGTACAGCCCCGTAGCGTGAAAATTATACAGCAGGGACCAGGCAAATAGCAGGATGGAGGCAGGAAACAAATATTACTAAGTATAGCAAACAAGCAGAGGGGGCCAGACAAAACGCAGTTTGGGCCCGGGCCCCCAGGTCCCCCCCCCGCACCCTACGGGCCTGCGCGTGTATTTGGCCAGTGGTAACATACATTTGTTTTTTTTTTCTTTCTGTTTTGGTTTTAGTAAGAGTCATCGTAACAAAATTATGTCTGCGAATGTTTGAATCTTAAAAAATAGAAACTCTATGTGGTACAAGTACTGTATTACAGTATAGTTACTTCAACTATCACCAATCAGTGCCGAACCTAGGGATTTGGGGGCCCGGGGGGGCTTGGCCTCTTTGGTGGCCCCTGCATTTTGACATTCGACACCATGACATGAGATAATGTACTAAATATTTAATGTAAAAAAAATTGGGGGCTCCCTTCAAGCTGGGGTCCGGGGGGGGACTTTCGAATTTGGACCCCTTACCCCCACCCTAGGTACGCCTCTGTCACCAATCCCATGTTTTAACTTCATTAATCTAAAACAGCCCTGTTCTAAAGGGCACTACTATTTATAAGTCAATTGCAGGTTAAAACAGCTTGGGTGACGGCCAATATTGTCTAAAAAAATTAAAAAATAGGTCTTACAATGTTGTTACTTTCTATTGACCCCTGAAAAGGTCACATTATTGCACCAAGACTTCATCAAAATATGCACATTAAAGCAACCCCCCTCCCCGGGTCCACGTCCCCACTTGTAATTATTTATACTGCTTTTGACTTTCAAAATGTTGTATTGAAAAAAAAATTTTTTTTTACTCAGAAATTCATTTATTCATGCATACCTGACAATCGGCCAGGAACACATACAGACTTAGCTAATGTGTTCAAAATGTTATAAATTTACAAAAATAATTAAAAAAAAAAGATTTCATCAAATAAATATTATGCCTTGGAACTTACCCCCCCCCCCCCACACACACACAAACCAATTCTTCAGGATGTAAACAATAATAAAGAGCTAACTTAAAAAAAAAAGGGGGGGGGGGCGGTGTGTCAGGTAACCAAGGAAGTGAACTGAAGTGTGAACAACAAAAAACTGTCAAGAGTGGTCTCTGTTTTGAAATACCGACAGTGTGTCATTGATTTTATCATAGTCTCAGATTGGCGTCGACAAAATATACATGTCAGTGAAAGCTACTCTTGTGGAAACATTTATTTACTTATAAAATAAAGTTAGTTCACAGTAAAATGTGTGCATTATTCTAATTTGTTTTTTAAAAGCCTGTTTTACAGTTGGCTCTGCTGTAGTCTTCTTACCTATCTACCTACTATCATACCCCCCTCACTATATTGCCTGTCCACAAATCTACATCTGCCTAGCTGTCCACCAACTTGTTTACTTATAAATCCACCCTCACATCTACCCGTCTACCTAGCTACCTACCTATATCCATACCTGTCTACTTACCTACCTACCTATTCACTCACCTTTCAATACAGTGCCGAACCTAGGAATTTAGGGGCCCGGGGAGGGGCTTGGCCTCTTTGAGGGCCCTTGCACTTTGACATTCGACACCATGACACAAGATAGTGCACTTAATATTTGATGTAAAAAAAAATTGGGCCCACCCCAAACGTAAGGCCCGGGGGTACTTTCGAATCTGGACCCCCCACTAGGTACGCCTCTGCCACAATATGTAATTGTGTGTTTCAGCCACAATAATTAAAGTTTGTGTGAAGAAATCTCAAAAACAAAACGACACAGATGTGGCGATAATACAAGTAAATCATACAGTATGTAACATAGACAGAAATACAGAAACCTGGACCGCTGAGGGAAGGGGAGGCGGGGGAGGGACAAATTCTCAAGGGCCCGACGAGTTTTAGGGGCCCGGACTGAGCTGGCCAATCAACTTTTTAAAATATTATTATCAGCGGGGGGGGGACGTGACAGGCCTGCCCGGGGGCCCGAAATTTCTGTCGGTGGGCCTGCAGCCCCCTCTCCCACCAGCCCACACCAGGCAGTGAGGGCCGCGTTTGAACAGAGTGCCGATAGATGACGATGACTGCAGTGTTAAAGCAAGTGTGCAGCCTTGTGTGTGTTTCGTAAACTTCAAACTATTTACTGTAGCCAGTCTATCTATGCCATCAGACAAACAGAAGTGATTTCTATATTAAAGAAATACCCGGAGCTAATTTCGTGTACCCCTGGCACATACACACGCACACACACACGACACACACACACACGACGCACACACACACGACACACAAACACAGGCTTTCAAATCTCCCCAAGAAGCTTCCCCCAGTATACTTTGGTCTCAAAGATCCTGCATGTGTTCTCCATCCCACCCCACCCCTCCCATTTTCCCGCTATGTGGCTAAATGAACAGATCGGTGGTTCCGCTCCATGTCGGCTTGTTGTGTCATCATCATAACTTCCTAGTTCAAGCTATCACCACCATTATTTTTTCCTCTCTCTCTCTCTCTCTCTCTCTCTCTCTCTCTCTCTCTCTCTCTCTCTCTCTCTCTCTCTCTCTCTCTCTCTCTCCCTCTCCCCCCTCTCACTCAATCGTATTATACCTCTGCACAACGTCTCACTTAA
Organism: Bulinus truncatus; assembly: GCA_021962125.1. Taxonomy (NCBI): domain Eukaryota; kingdom Metazoa; phylum Mollusca; class Gastropoda; family Planorbidae; genus Bulinus; species Bulinus truncatus. Next base: position 887,451 of record JAGDYQ010000091.1, on the reverse strand, counting down.
CCAATATTTTAATGATAAATATTCATTAAGCCTATCTACAACGATGCCTCTGATTTCATCATTCCCACCTGCCGAAGATAATGAATAAAACTCCCATAATTACACATTTACATTAGCAGTGGACCAGAACAAACAGACTTAATTTGTTCCTTGGCAATGTTTCAACAACTTGGTGTCCTGTCTACACAATGTTGTAGCTTGATCGAATCTTAGTTATGTATTGGTCATGCACCACCGAATTGAGTTCTATATATATACAATACGTAGATATACTCCACGTTAGGGGGATGAAACGAACCTTATCAAATAAATGACATATCTATCTATCTATCTATCTATCTATCTATCTATCTATCTATCTATCTATCTATCTATCTATCTATCTATCTATCTATCTATCTATCTATCTATCTATCTATCTATCTATCTATCTATCTATCTATCTATCTATCTATCTATCTATCTATCTATCTATCTATCTATCTATCTATCTATCTATCTATCTATCTATCTATCTGTCTATCTGTCTGTCTGTCTGTCTGTCTGCCTATCCACTAACAGCTCGTATGTTGGTCTTTATCAGTCCAACTTATCAAACTTGATTTTTTAAAACACTCTTTATTCTTTTAATGTGTATCATACCTGTGCACGTAGTTCCACACATACATTTGATATATGTCCCCAATGGGGAAATAAAAATTGGATTCGTAAAGAAACCAAAGAAATGAAACAATAAAACAAATGAAACTAAAAATTCTAGTGAACTAAAGCCAGGAAGCTATTGTTTGGTTACAGACTTTTTCTACTCCAGTCACTTCTGTTTTCATGTTAACCTCATTATCTGCAGTTAAACTGATGGTAATGTTTGATATAAACTGGTGGTAATGTTGGATATAAACTGATGGTAATGTTGGATATAAACTGATGGTAATGTTGGATATAAACTGATGGTAATGTTGGATATAAACTGACATATAACATCGTAGAATAGCACTAACGTTTGTCATACTTGTGGTCACAGATAGTCAACTTACACGCAACATGAACAGTATCAATGTTAGTAAGTCAATGATCGTAACAAATGCATTAACTGGATACCACAAAAATTACATTAAGTAGCCACTCAATATATGAACGCATACATCAACCAACTCTGCGAGAGTTTAATTAGAATTTGTTAACATTTATGGGCAGATAATAAATCTATGGAGTAACGTCCCTCTACCTTCTCATTAAAAATGTGGGCATTAGACGGGCATCTGCTGCATCCGGTGGACTTCGTATTGCTGAATACAATGTGTGGAGGTTTTTAAAAGGCCGTCCCTACACCAGGGTCGTCTGTCTCAATCACACGAGCTAATGCATGCCACCCCACATTTTATTTAATTAATTTATCTCATTGCACCCCCTCCCCGTAACACCAGAGTTAACCCCCATGGCGGGGGGAGGGTGTGGTAGGGCACCTAAGTAGTTCTGAGTGGCTGTTGTAAGCCCCCCCCCCAATACACGGTCAGGATTCCCGGTTTCACACACGTATGAATATTAATGTCACATGAAGAGATATGATATATAAACTGTTTATAAAATTGATTTTAAGTTACAATTATCATTTTAAAAAAAAGAAAACAATTAAAACTGGTTAAAACATTACAACCTGGACATTTTTGAAAAAAAAAAATCAAGTTTGTTAGCATAAAAAATTTATGCTTCACAGGTCTTTGCCATCTATGACGTGGCTTATGTATCTTTCAAAGTTTACATTAACTCCTTCCTCTACCCCCCCCCCCCCCAAGTATGTATATGTTGAAAGGCTACACTCCCCTTCCAGAATCAATAAGTAGGTTGACCAAAAAAAAAGATCGCTCAAGTAAACTAACAGAAAACGCCTGCGGGTTTTTTTTTTTTACAATCTAGGGGAGCTAACTCCAGATATGGACATCAATAACATACTTTATTCAAGAGTTGTCGGTTTTTAAACAAACGTAAACATTTCAATTGACACGTTTTACTTGTTATTTTGAAATGAGGATTTAATTTTATTACACTGAGAAATGGGGGATAAAAAAAACCCAACAACAAACAAAAAAAAAAAACTAGTCATACCGCTGCTGTATTCATGCTAAATTTTATAACAGTGAAAGTTATTTAAGTGTGATTAATATATGTTATATTTATAGTTAGAATTCGCAAATATTTTTTTTTTAAACTGCATTCAATTTTCTTTCTTCTCTACAAACATTATTTATAACACATGCATCCGAGCAGCCATTCACGATACGAGGGTGGGTCCCCCCCTCCAGCCGGTTTTTCTCTGGGATACGCCCCCTTTACAACAGGACCCTTTACAACAGGACCATTTACGTCTCAACGTCGAGGTCCAACGAACTTGCTCACAGATTATATTGTTCACTACATTAAATGCGGGGGGGGGGGCGGATGGTCTGGCGGTAAAACGTTGGACTGACGACCTGAAGGTAACTGGTTTGATCTCCGGTGAGGACCCCAAAGGATTTTTCAGGCCCCCGTTTTGTCCTATCGCCCATGGTGGGGGGGGGGGTGGGGGAAAGAAGGGCGTTGCGAATATTTACCCAATAATGGTTTATGGGATCTAAAATATTTCATCTCATCCTTACAGGGACTTCACACACACACACTGTATTAAATAAAATAAAACTGCATTTATATAAATAAAAAAATGTTAAATTTCATTAATAATAATAATACAAAAAGTTATCAATACATAATGGGCTGACAGCTGGGTGTGGGTGTGTGTGCAGTCCCTGTAAGGATGAGATGAAATCTCTTAGATCCTATAAATCACTAATGGGACGGTTTTGCATGGTGTCCTTCTTTCATCCCCACCATAGCCAATAGTGTCATGGCCATGGAGATATATCGGGAACTTTAGCCAAGACCTGAAAATTTTTCCTTGGTGCTCACCGGAGATCGAACCCGGTATATTCAGGTCGACAGTCGAGTGCTTTACCGCACGACCATCCGTCCCCCTGTGACTGATGGGTGTAGAGCAATCCAGTGTGTTTTACTATCAACCCGATGGGTCCCCCTGTGACTGATGGGTGTAGAGCAATCCAGTGTGTTTTACTATCAACCCGATGGGTCCCCCTGTGACTGATGGGTGTAGAGCAATCCAGTGTGTTTTACTATCAACCCGATGGGTCCCCCTGTGACTAATGGGTGTAGAGCGATCCAGTGTGTTTTACTATCAACCCGATGGGTCCCCCTGTGACTGATGGGTGTAGAGCAATCCAGTGTGTTTTACTATCAACCCGATGGGTTCCGGGTTCGATCCATGATGAGAACCAAACTTTTTTTGTCCAGATCCTGTTGAAAATTTTGTTTTAATGTCCCCCAAAGTCCACCCAGCTTTAAATGGAAAGGTAAATGGCTGCTGTGTATATCGTGCTAGCCACACAATGCATTCAAATGCACGGCAACCGAAACAGCTTAACTCTACACCTCATTTACCCCGATGCCCCCCCCCTGTTAAGGGTTAGGGGAACTTTGTTACAGTACAGTTGATTTACGTGTTTAGATTTTTTTTTTACAATTATTTTTTAGGCTGACTGACTAAAATAATATAATAAACATGAATAATTGAAAATGATACATATTTCATCTTCTGCCATTCTTCAATCAACATTAACGGAAATGACGTCATTCATGAAATGAAATCAATGAAGTGGGGTGGAACCATTCAATCCATATCCAACCTGGCTTTTTTTTTTGTCGGCTGATATAATGATAATATACAGATTTCCAAGAAAAGTAAAATTTTGGTAAAATGATGACATAGGCCTATGGATTTCCAATAATAATAGTAATACACAGATTTTCATTATGTTCCTGTTGGTAAAATAGTTATACATATTTTCAATAAAAATTCTTGCTAATATAAATGCCCTTCTATATATTTTTTTTTCATCTATGTTCTGTGTGTGTGTTTTTTTTTTCAAAACCTTAAAACTGTTTTTGATTGTTTAAAGGAATTAAAACATTTCGAAATGAATGCAAAAACGTCACACGACTTTCTCCATCTGTGTCTCCTTGACAAAGTGCTCCAGTTGGTGTGTGACACAGATGTGATACCCGTGTGACATGTTCCTGACGATATAGTCTATGACTTTCTCCCAGCATTCTCTGACTTCCGGAATGAACTCCTCCCCCAGCTCCGCCTCCCACACCTCCAGAAGGCACTTGCTGTAAAACCGGAAGTACTCGGGATGGAAGCCTTCTATGGTGGCGTGCCGTGCACCCAGAGCGATGAGGTGCGGCTGAATCATTTCAGGCCTCTCCAAGTTCTCCACGAGACTCTCCAGCACGTGCATGAATTTCTGAACGTGCTCCCTGAAAATCTGATGTCGCTCCAGACCTTGTGCTTCATCAATTCTAAAGTGTGAAATGAAAACAAATACGTTTAAATGATTTAAAGAAAAACCAAAACGGACCAATCAGAAACATCTTAACAGTATTATGTGCTCCCTTGGAAACCAATCAAAATAAAAATGATGATCTATGAAAAAAAAAAAAAACTACAACAAACAGACTGGGAGAGAACAAAAAAGTTGACGTTAAATTTCTAGCATTTCTAGAGTTTCCATGACAATGGGAATTCTAACGGGAATTCAGCAACAGTCTTTGCCTCCTCCTCCTCTCCCCCCTCCCTGCACACACACAACCGGTACCCCCATCCCCCCGGCGTCTGGGTCTATGACTTTCACCACGCCACTTTTAGAGATCATCCCGATTATGTCCCTTGTACCCCATGATAGAGTTATGTACCTTCCATTTCACAAGAGTACTGTTCTCTTCTTCGGGATATTTCAGACATGCCACACACAGCAAAATCCGATGGAATACAAAGGGAGTTAATTCGATACAAGGGAGGTGATCCGTACCATACAATAACAAAAACATATTATGTTGGTCTTTACTGGGTCTTAGGCTGAGACATTCACAGATATAATGAGGGCCGTAAAGCCAAGCCAATTGTTGGAGCGCCGATAACATTAAATTTGACAGGAATCAGTTCAGGAAGACCGCTCATGTTGCACTTGGGGGGGGGTCTGCAAGAATGCCTCTGTCATTAGCGGAACAGATGTAATGATATTTCCATTGGTTTAAAAAATTACAAAAAAAAAAATCATACCCGAAGGAATCAAAGAGAACCCGAACTGAAGGGATCTCATTGAAGATCCTCTTGAAGACCTCCAGGCCGACAATGACGTAGTCACGTGACAGGAGTGGCCAGGTGCTCCTGATGGTGTCGATCAGGGTCTCCGAGAACTCGCCGTTGTCCTCCTCGATCTCATTGGCTACGTGCACCACAACGTTGGAGGTACTGACCTCACATCCCATTGGTCGATGCCAAATCGCGTCTCGTCTCTTTCACACTCTGCTATTGTTGTTGCTTTCGGTATTTCTCTTGTTATAACTCCGGATGGCGCTAATAATTGATGACGTCTTCAAAAAATTTCACGCTCTCATGTTACGTTCGTCATTTCTAAGAGACCAATAATGGAAAGAAGAAAAAAAAAGAGATTCAAATGAAGGTGAACAGCCAATGGAAGTACAGTGGTACAGGTCCGTAGAGTGTGGGGGTAGGGCGGCGGCGGGGTGGTTCTCCCCCCCCCATGCGTTTAGTCTGGCCCCCTCTGCTTGTTTGCTCTACTTAGTAACATTTATTTCCTGCCCCCCCCCCCCGCTATTGGCCTGACCCCTGCTGTAGAATGCCTGGCCCCTGCTGTACAATTTTCACGCTACGGGGCTGCAGTGGTACCTATATAAACGACAAAAATACGCTTCAGGATTAAACCGTCGTGTTGTGCAAAGCGCGATCTCCACACATGTGAACATAGAAACACGTTAAAAATACTCCAATTGAACAAATCTTTGGAGTGGGGTAAATAAAACCTGCTTCATTACCCAAAGACGTTCTGCTTACATATTTTCGTTGTAAACAGGATTACCTCGTTAGCTAAATTAGTTACGAGGCGTGAGTGTTGCCGGTCATAGTTCTTAGAGGAAAAATTTGGTGAAGATTTTATGCTTTATACTTAGCTACAAACAAACAGAAATTTATATATATCTGTTTATATAATAACAAGCTATATCGTATAACAAGCTCTACGATATATATATATATATATATATATATATATATATATATATATATAAGTAAGTGGTATATATATTTAAAACTGTAGTCATTTTATTAAGAACTGAAGCTGGCTGAACGAAATCGGACAGAAGAGATAACAAAGAAATATACGAAATACTGCAATAGAAAAAAACATGTGGCCTTTATTGCCATGAACAGAATACGATATGAACGGAAATAACAAAGAAATGTATGAAATACACACGCATACACCGCACGATATGAAAACTACCTGAGGGAGACACACGGGTTAGATGATTATGTATTTAAGGATGATTACGCTAATTATATTCAATGCCATCTTTACCCGAAGTACAAGCAATAACACTTTTAAAAAATACACAGAAGCGGATTTAATTCGATTTGGGCCCCCGGGGTACAGAAGAAAATGAGTTGGGACACGCATTGAAAAGACAGATATAAGGAAAATAAAATGACAAGTATATATATATATATATATATATTTATATATATATATATATATATATATATATATATATATATATATATATATATATGTAAATTAAACAGGATTGGTCATCGTGAATTTAAAGTGACATTTCCGAAAGCTCCCATATTTGTGTATCAGTTTTTTTAGAGCATTTTCGAAAAAAAATGCTCTATTGTCCCCGTTTTGTCTGTCTGTCTGTCCGTCTGTCCGTCATCACCCTAGATCTCAACAACCATAAGTCCTAGACCCATGATGTATATATCATTTTGTAGGTCTTGGCCTGCCAAGAAATGGCTTTTTTCCATTTCGCGATCTGACCTCTCAGGGCCGTAAAAGGGGGCTTAGTACCGTTTTTTGCTATATAAACTATATTAATAAAGAGCGCCTATATCTCAACAACCACAAGTCCTAGACCCATGATGTATATATCATTTTGTAGGTCTTGGCCTGCCAAGTGTACATCAAAAGTCCATTTCGCGATAGGACCTCTGAGGGCCGGGCTTCAGGGGTCCTAAGGGGCTTATATATTATATATACACCTTGTACATTCAATAACCCATTCATTTGGTGCGAAATACTGCAGCACGTAGTTTCACCAAGATTTATTAAGAAACTCATCAAATGAAATAGTAAGCTTGCGTTCTGAGTTTAATTGAAAGTATCAGAGCTATGCAACAATTGACGGAGTTTTCGGACGATTAAATGACTATAATTTCGAATGTTTTCAATTATGAGTCCTATTTCAGTAACCACAAACCACTTGTAGTTAGATTTAAGAGACAATAATTTTTTTTCAAATATAAAGAAACGTCTTTATAATATTTTTTTACAGATATATGCATTACACAATTGAATTTATAAACATTTCCAAAATTTACAAATATTTACTGAAAGCTAACATACGTACTGATACATAACAAGAAAATGCGCTAACACGTCCTGTGTCCAGAATGGAACAGGCTTAATTGCTTGTTTTATGATTTATGACATGTAGCATCGAAAAATGAAAATAACAAAAGTATCGCATTTTAAAAAAAAAGAAAAAAGTAATTTTCAGAGGACTTTTTTTTAAAATGACAATGCGCCTTTTTCTGTGTGATAAAACTCTATTGTGTGGTTAAACACTTCCCATGAAAATACATTTGCGTTGTGTGCACACACACACACACACACACACACCGTGTTGAGCACCGTCGACTAAGTACAGGGGCTTTGGGAGCGATGGCACTGTCAGGGCCGGAATGTCAAGAGAGATGGACTGATACTACTCGTGGAGGGAGGGAGGGGGGTAATGTGGGGTGGGGGGGGCGGCGGGTTGGTCGACTCAAGCGTCAACCTTATTGAGTGACCCGTCGGTTTGATGTTCTCAACACACGAACACCAGGCGCCGAGGTGAGTGGGTGTTTGGGGGGGGGGGATAACTGCCGCATACAACAACAAACATGTCAGGTATTCAGGTCAATAAAGCCAAAATTGTAACGGACGGTCGTTAAAATAAATACGGAGAGAATGGAAAATAAATATTAGCCCTGTATTCATTTTTGAAATCACTCTCCACTGTGACTTTTTTGTTTTGTACGAAACTAAAAATAAGTAACACGATCGATTGTTACGTTACACTCATTAACGAGTTTAATTGGTACTTTCTCGCCTTTTTACTCTGTTCTATACATTTTGTCTGCTCTGTTTGCGTTATTGGTCTGTCTATTCTGTCTTTCTTCCTGATGATCCACCTGAGCCGTCACAATGGAGGAGGTGGTAACACGAACACTTGTGAGGGACCCCGAGATTTAGGAGTCCCCCCCAACTCAGATGGGCCTTTTTGTTGAGGAAGGGCGCCGAACAGGAAAGAGCGCCGAAAGACCGTTGTTAAATATTTTTTCGGCACTTTTCAGATTAGAAGAAGTGCGCCAAATAATGTGACTCGCACAGGGCGCCAAAATACCAAGCTACGGCTCTGGTTACTCCCATGCAATGTAATAAGAAATTATACATTATGAGCCTACAGTTAAATTATGTTAATTAATGTTTTCAGCGCGCATTTCTATTGGCTCTCAGTTGTCCTTATAGGCTTCATGATTATCATATACATAGCATATAGTATGACTTTCTAAAGTCATGTTCATGACTGTAAAAGATTATAGGAAAATTGTTTGGGATCGTGTGTGTGTGTGTGGCGGGGGCCCTGGTCCGGGGTACAAAAGCTGTGTTTCGGGGGCCGCTAGATATTAGCGCCTGAAGTAGCCCTGGTGTGTAAACATGAACACATGATACTCATTTTATTCTTATTCGTACGATTATTTTTATCAGCACAAATACGCACAAAAATTGTGTAGTTCTTCATGATTCGAAACAAAATTTTACTGGTGTGGGAGAGGGGGGGTCACTTTTCCAGTGGGGGGGGGGGGCTGGGCTAGGAGATGACCTACTTCGTCTATGCACAGAATCTGCCCAGATACAGTGTTTCTCAAAATTTCGACATCCGTGTATCGCTTTTTTTAATTTTCCTAATAATGAGTACCCCAATACAAAAATAAACCTTCATATACAGTGGATTTCGCTTAATTGGGACAGCCGCTTAGTTGGGACAGCCGCTTATTTGGGACAAATCTCAAAGAAACCAAACCATGAAGCCAATAGTAAATTCGTATGTTTAATTGGGACAGCCGCTTGATTGGGACAAAAAGCCTCGGTCCCGATGTTTCCCAATTAAGCGGAATCGACTGTATTGTTTTTTTTTTTTTACGGCCATGGTTTCCCCATCAGTTCATAATTTTTGTTTTAGTCATGCATGTTGGCCCAGTAATCTCGTCCCATTGCAGCGCGCACACCCCGCGGCCAAACTCTTCACCTAACCCCCTGGGGTACGGGTACTACACTTTGGGGAAACACTGGCTTACGGCAAAATGGTTTAAGCCTAAATCAATTTGACAGGATTGGATACAAAAATGAATTAAATATTTAATGCGAGCCTCGGTTATCCCATTCAAAGAGCCCCCCCCCATGGGGCTTTTTAGAGAATAGTGCATCGATTTTCTCAATAGATTCTAAATCCTTTCAGAATAGACCTGGCTTTAACGTTATTGTGTAAATAGAAAAGTTAAATCCTCTGGAAATCGTTCACGTCGCATAACATGAAATGGCGGCATCGATCAAGAAAAATAAAAACAAACTGCACAGAAATATAACACGAGAGATCACTGAGTACCGAGGGATACAACAACACGCTTCCACCCACAAAAATAACAACATGAAATGACCACAAATCCTTTTTAAGCAACTGCCCATCCCATAATACACCAGGTTTAATTCACTCCTGCTACCCACCGGAAACGTCTGAGTGACTTTTCACGAAGTTAATGATAACGCTTTTGATTCAAAGGAGTTGGAGAGTACTTCCCTTGCCAATTAAATGTATTACAGTGTTGCTGCTTTTAAAAAAATTCTTCACCATGTAATGAATCCCCCCCCCCTTTAAAAAAAAAAAGATTGTCATAAATGAAAAGTCCTTTTGAAAGAAATCGATTCATTTTGAAGACTTGATTATAAGATGGAAGGAAGAGAAAATGAGGGCTGGCATTTTAGATACGCCCTTCCCCTACCAGACAGGAAGTCCTAGCGTTGGGTGTACATAAGTGAAGCGATTTATTTAAATGGCGCGGCTACATGTAAGCATGTTACTGGACAACTGCTACATGTATAAAGCATTCTCTGTCATAAATCATAAAAAAAAGTCAATCGGTCGTCCATCTTTTGCATTCATCGAACAAAAATAATAATTAATCTTTGAATAAATCATTGTGTCTGCATGTATAAACGTACGTCTGCTTGTCTGACTGTTTATAAAACAGGGGTGGTGACTTGTGAGCTAGATGAAACCCCCCTTCCAGTCTGTCTATCTAAACCCGTGGTTCTCAACTGGTGGTACGCGTACCCCAAGGGGGCACGGGGACCCCAAGGGGGCACGGGGATTCGGTTACGCAGGGGGGTACGCGGCGATGTATAATTCTATTCAGAAAAAAGGTTCATTTTTTTTGGAGATATAAGGGCTCGTTCCGCAAATGACGTAACGCAAAAAAACGACATTTTAGACCCCCCCTCACACATTTTTCACCCCCCCCCCCACCTTATGTCTCGTCACAAGTTAAAATAAATTAAAATACCTCAAATTACTGATTTATTTTTCTTTCGTTATTTTTGGAGACAAATAATTAATTAACTTTTAGCGTATTAAAAACAGTATTTGAGTCAAACCTAGTCAAAAAAGTAATAACTATCGAAATTTTTAAGATACAAAATTTTCATAACGGTCAATTTTTCAAAATTTCAAGTTGAGAAAAAATTGTAATTTTGGCAGAAAATTCAACCAAATTTTTGGATTCCCTCACAGATAATTATTATTTTTTTGTGACGTCACAATTTCACCGACCCCCCTCCTCTCCCCTAAGCGTTACGTCATTTGCGAACGAGCCCTTACCTGTGAGGGGTACCCGCGGACACATTTTCAAACCCCCCGGGGAGGGCACAGTTCCCGAGAAACGTTCAGAACCACTGATCTATAAAGTATAGTATAGAGCTGGTCATGTATGAGATAGATTATAACCCCATGCAGGCCCGTAGCGTGCGGGAAGCTGGGGGATGTCAGGCCCCGCCCTTCCCCTGCGTTTTGTCTGCCCCCCCCCCCTCTGCTTGTTTGCTCTACTTATTAACATTTATTACCTGACCCCCCCTCCCGCTATTGGCCTCATAGCAAGTAATGGGTCACTGAGCTTGACCCATGACCCATATGACCCATCAAATTCTTGACCGAGAACCATCATGACCCATGACCCATTGAATGTTGTTATTTTCAAGATGGCAGCCGTCGCCATAGAAACCATTTTGAAAAAGAAAATCGCGCGACGACGGGTTTTTTTTAGGGTCGGGCGGAGACTAAGGATGGGTCGTGGGTCAGGGAACATTGACCTAAGACCCATGTGACCCATCCAATTTTGCGACCCATTTGATCCATTGACCCATGACTTGCTCTGATTGGCTTATCCCCTGATGTAGAATTCCTGGCCCCTGCTTTATAATTTTCACGCTACGGGGCTGACCCCATGTCGTTTTTATATTGTTTGTATAATACAGAGTAGAGAGCCGGAACATACCCAAGTTTAAAAGTCGAAAAAAAAATTAATGAAATAATTTAACAATAACATGAAAAAAAGACTGATCCAATCAGTTTCGTATTTTGACAAACATCTGTACAGTTTATCTACTTAATTGAAAATCTAAGACACACACACACACACACACACACAAAGCCCCGCCAATCAAACGGAAATCAGCAATGGGTCACGTAAACTCAGTGTTCCCCCCCCCCCCCCCACTGATAGATATCATTAGTAAAGTACAACAACAATTTAGGAGAGAACTAGCAAGGGGACATCACCCCCATCCAAGGGGACATCAACGTAAGAGAACATCTATGTATTTTTTTTTTGTCTTCCTTTCTTGACTTAATCTCGCGAAGTGCAAAGCAAGTGCGGCTGACCCTTCATGAACTGAGACAGATGAACGACTAGTGTCAAGCCCCCCTCACCCCACCCTCCCGCCAACAAACCTGTCCATTATAAGACACTTGCAAACAGAGTCCAGTCATTATTATGGATCGGCAAACTAGTTGGCCGACTTGGGACCTCAATTTTATGGGACCCCAACCCCCCCCCCCCATTTGAACATTAAATTTCCCGTAACCTAAAAAAAAAGATTTAAAAGGTTGGGGGCCCCCACCTGTGAGGTTTTTAGGGGGCCTTAAGAGCATTTTGCCCTTATCCTTAACTTACCTTAACCTAAAGCCCAACATTGTGTTTCCCAGGGCCCCAATATATAGCTTTTCCCAGGGCCCCAATATATAGCTTTTCCCAGGGCCCCAATATATTGCTTTTCCCAGGGCCCCAATATATAGCTTTTCCCAGGGCCCCAATATATAGCTTTTCCCAGGGCTCCAATATATTGCTTTTCCCAGGGCCCCAATATATAGCTTTCCCAGGGCCCCAATATATTGCTTTTTCCAGGGCTCCAATATTTTTCTTTTCCCAGGGCCCCAATATATATCTTTTCACAGGGCCCCAATATATAGCTTTTCACAGGGCCCCAATATATAGCTTTTCCCAGGGCCCCAATATATAGGTTTGCCTAGGGCCCTCAAAAAACGGGAGGAAGGCTCTACTTACAAATGATGAAATAATAAAAAGAAGAAAGAAAGATGTAGTGCATCATATTGAGGAGAGCATGGCATTGTAAGACAGGCAATCCTAGAGAATACAGTTACTTTCTACTTCCCAGTTGCCCTCAAGTAAATGAGTCAAAGAGAGTTAAATTTTGTCCGTTACAGGAACTATTGGAAGAAACCCTGTCTCAACAAGAGCTGCTGCGAATTTTGGATGTGACATTTTATAAAGTGGTACAATGAATTTATTTACGTTGTTTCTATGGTACCGTTTTTTACTATATAAGCTATATTAATAATGGACCGCCCTATATCTCAGCAACCATAAGTCCTAGACCCATGATGTATATATCATTGTGTAGGTCTTGGCCTGCCAAGTGTACATCAAAAGTCCATTTCGCGATTTGACCTCTCAGGGCCAAAATACAAGAGTTTTTTATGTACCGTTTTGCTTATATTTTAAATATAAATAATAAAAGCTAATCAAAGGGGTGTAATCATTATTTATTTTTGTAACAGTTATTCAACATGACTTACTTCCCGTACTTTATATAAACATTCAACATTTGACGGAGTTTTCGGACGATTAAATGACTACAATTTAGAATGTTTCAATTATGAGTCCTATTTCAGAGACCACAAACCACTTGTAGTTAGATTTAAGAAAAAATAATTTTGTTTTCAAATATAAAGAAACGTCCTTTTAATATCTTTTTTCAGATATATGCATTACACAATTGAATTTATAAACATTTCCAAAATTTACAAATATTTACTGAAAGATAACAAACGTACTGATACATAACATGAAAATGCGCTAAAACGTCCTGTGTCCAGAATGGAACAGGCTTAATTGCTTGTTTTTTTTTTGTAACCTTTTTTTTTTCTTTCTTTTAACGGGTGTGTCGCAAAAGTTTGAGGGCCACTGGCCTAAAGACGTTTGCACGATTAAAAAAAAAAAGAGATAACGCCAACCAGCTTACAAAATGAGCCGCCGCTACGTTGTTTTGGGTGGGCCCCAGGCATATACGTCGTTAGTTTTTTTTTTTGAGGAAGAGAAGAAGTCAGTTTTCTTTTGAGGAAGAGAAGAAGTCAGTTTTCTTTTGAGGAAGAGAAGAAGTCAGTTTTCTTTTGAGGAAGAGAAGAAGTCAGTTTTCTTTTGAGGAAGAGAAGAAGTCAGTTTTCTTTTGAGGAAGAGAAGAAGTCAGTTTTCTTTTGAGGAAGAGAAGAAGTCAGTTTTCTTTTGAGGAAGAGAAGAAGTCAGTTTTCTTTTGAGGAAGAGAAGAAGTCAGTTTTCTTTTGAGGAAGAGAAGAAGTCAGTTTTCTTTTGAGGAAGAGAAGAAGTCAGTTTTCTTTTGAGGAAGAGAAGAAGTCAGTTTTCTTTTGAGGAAGAGAAGAAGTCAGTTTTCTTTTGAGGAAGAGAAGAAGTCAGTTTTCTTTTGAGGAAGAGAAGAAGTCAGTTTTCTTTTGAGGAAGAGAAGAAGTCAGTTTTCTTTTGAGGAAGAGAAGAAGTCAGTTTTCTTTTGAGGAAGAGAAGAAGTCAGTTTTCTTTTGAGGAAGAGAAGAAGTCAGTTTTCTTTGAGGAAGAGAAGAAGTCAGTTTTCTTTTGAGGAAGAGAAGAAGTCAGTTTTCTTTTGAGGAAGAGAAGAAGTCAGTTTTCTTTTGAGGAAGAGAAGAAGTCAGTTTTCTTTGAGGAAGAGAAGAAGTCAGTTTTCTTTTGAGGAAGAGAAGAAGTCAGTTTTCTTTTGAGGAAGAGAAGAAGTCAGTTTTCTTTTGAGGAAGAGAAGAAGTCAGTTTTCTTTTGAGGAAGAGAAGAAGTCAGTTTTTTTTGAGGAAGAGAAGAAGTCAGTTTTCTTTTTGAGGAAGAGAAGAAGTCAGTTTTCTTTTGAGGAAGAGAAGAAGTCAGTTTTCTTTTGAGGAAGAGAAGAAGTCAGTTTTCTTTTGAGGAAGAGAAGAAGTCAGTTTTCTTTTGAGGAAGAGAAGAAGTCAGTTTTCTTTTGAGGAAGAGAAGAAGTCAGTTTTCTTTTGAGGAAGAGAAGAAGTCAGTTTTCTTTTGAGGAAGAGAAGAAGTCAGTTTTCTTTTGAGGAAGAGAAGAAGTCAGTTTTCTTTTGAGGAAGAGAAGAAGTCAGTTTTCTTTTGAGGAAGAGAAGAAGTCAGTTTTCTTTTGAGGAAGAGAAGAAGTCAGTTTTCTTTTGAGGAAGAGAAGAAGTCAGTTTTCTTTTGAGGAAGAGAAGAAGTCAGTTTTCTTTTTGAGGAAGAGAAGAAGTCAGTTTTCTTTGAGGAAGAGAAGAAGTCAGTTTTCTTTTGAGGAAGAGAAGAAGTCAGTTTTCTTTTGAGGAAGAGAAGAAGTCAGTTTTCTTTTGAGGAAGAGAAGAAGTCAGTTTTCTTTTGAGGAAGAGAAGAAGTCAGTTTTCTCTTTGAGGAAGAGAAGAAGTCAGTTTTCTTTTGAGGAAGAGAAGAAGTCAGTTTTCTTTTGAGGAAGAGAAGAAGTCAGTTTTCTTTTGAGGAAGAGAAGAAGTCAGTTTTCTTTTGAGGAAGAGAAGAAGTCAGTTTTCTTTTGAGGAAGAGAAGAAGTCAGTTTTATATGGGGGGGGGGGGCGGGGGCTGGCTGGATTTCTCCATCTGAACTCGTGACAGTCAACATATCGATATGGTCCTGATATAATGATCTATATGGTCGTGATATACGTATCGATATGGTCATGATATAAGTATCGAAATGGTCATGATATATTCAAAGTTTCCCTCTAAAACCACTATGGGCTCATCGGGGCAGGCAAAGTGTAGAATTCATCTGTTTCAGTAGTCAAGGCGTAAATTCAGGTACTCATTTAAAGCTGGGGACTTTCGCCAGGACCTACTAAAATAAAATTTCAACGCTTTCACTGAGGTTCGAACCCGGGACCCTTCCGGTCGACAGTCGAGCGCTCTACGTTGCACGAGCACCCGTTATAATATGGATGTTTTATAATTATTTGTTCTTCATAATGTGCAATAATTAAATATGCATAGGTTATAGCTTTTATACAATCAGATTGGACGCGAAATAGACATTAACAGGGCACTAACAGGGCACTGACAGTGCACTAACATGGCACTGACATAGCACTGAAGGGCACTAACAGGGCACTGACAGGGCACTAACAGAGCACTAACAGGGCACTGACATAGCACTGACAGGGCACTAACATGGCACTAACAGGGCACTAACATAGCACTGACAGGGCACTAACATGGCACTAACAGGGCACTGACAGAGCACTAACATAGCACTAACAGAGCACTGACAGGGCACTAACAGGGCACTGACAGAGCACTAACAGGGCACTAACAGGGCACTATCATGGCAAAAACAGGGCACTAGCACTAACCGGGTATCTTAGACAATGGTGGTCGCACAAGAACAGCGATCTGTAGTGCCTTAAAAACATGATTAGGACCATGTTAGTTTGAAAATAAATGAATAGCTATCAACTTTTTTTAATAAAAGCAATAATTGATATTAATATACAAGCTATGTTAGCAAATTCTAAAAATTTGTAATACAATCTTGTTGACTTACCATTACACATTGGTGACAGTGAACTAAAGTAACGTTTTGGGCCAAAAAAACTGGATTCAGTTAATTTAAAAACATGGAACACATTAAGATAGGAAACAAATGCGAAAACTTCGTGTCGGCATTATTTATTTCTTCCAAGGGAAATAATCGGGTACCGGTTTGCAAGTGGGTGGAAACGGGAAGGGAAAAAAAAAAAGGAAAAGGAGGGGGGTATTGATCACGTGGTTCTGCCCACTCTGCCTGGACAATTGCGACTGTCGCAATGGTTGGTGGTCAGCATGCCATCGGTAAGTTTCCCCTCTCTCATTCTATGTGTACAATAGTTTACATGTTTATAACTGACAGAGAAAATAAAATGCATGGAGTTGAACCTCGTGGTCGAGGTAAAGACCTGGTTGACATAGGTCGTTTTGAGGTAAAGACTTGGTTGACATAGGTCGTTTTGAGGTAAAGACCTGGTTGACATAGGTCGTTTTGAGGTAAAGACCTGGTTGACATAGGTCGTTTTGAGGTAAAGATCTGGTCGACATCGGTCGTTTTGAGGTAAAGACCTGGTTGACAGAGGTCATTTCGAGGTAAAGACCTGGTTGACATAGGTCGTTTTGAGGTAAAGACCTGGTTGACATAGGTCGTTTTGAGGTAAAGACCTGGTTGACATAGGTCGTTTTGAGGTAAAGACCTGGTTGACATAGGTCGTTTTGAGGTAAAGACCTTGTTGACAGAGGTCGTTTCGAGGTAAAGACC
Source organism: Bulinus truncatus (assembly GCA_021962125.1). NCBI lineage: Eukaryota > Metazoa > Mollusca > Gastropoda > Planorbidae > Bulinus > Bulinus truncatus. The sequence goes on along the minus strand of JAGDYQ010000091.1, from coordinate 870,301 downwards.
TGGTTGACATAGGTCGTTTTGAGGTAAAGACCTGGTTGACATAGGTCGTTTTGAGGTAAAGACCTGGTTGACATAGGTCGTTTTGAGGTAAAGACCTGGTTGACATGGGTCGTTTTGAGGTAAAGACCTGGTTGACATAGGTCGTTTTGAGGTAAAGATCTGGTCGACATAGGTCGTTTTGAGGTAAAGACCTGGTTGAAATCAGGCCCGTAGCGTGCAGGGGCCCTGCGTTTTGTCTGCCCCCCCTTCTGCTTGTTTCCTCTACTTAGTAACAATTATTTCCTGGCCCCCTCCCTGCTATTGGCCTGGCCCCTGCTGTAAAATGCTTGACCCCTGCTGTAGAATTTTCACGCTACGGTAAAGTTCCCTTAGCCCTAACGGGGGGGGGGGGCATCGGGGCAGATGAAGTTAACTGTAACTTCCAAAGAAGTCATAGTGTGTTTACTAGACCCAGTAGTATCATCGGGGATGTACCATCAAACGCATCCACTAACTAGTTACAAGGTTAACAAAAAAAATGGAATAAGGTACCTTTTTTGAAGCTGGGACGGCTTTGCACCAAACAACTTCACCTTTGAAAACATTCCATGGGACACACCGAGGATTGAGCCCAGAACTCTTAGGTTCGTATCTACACCACTCGGCCATCCGTCCCATAATTTTTTTTATTTTTTTATAAAGTATGAGTATATTCCTGGGACGGGTGGCCGAGTGGTGTAGATACTCGACTGTCGACCTGAGAGTCCTGGGTTCGAGCCTCGGTGAGAACCATGGGAATTTTTCCAGGTGAAATGTGTTTCAAAGTCGTCCCATAAGTCCACCCAGCTTTAAATGGGTACCTGACTTAAGTTGGGGAAGTAAAGGCGGTTAGGCGTTGTGCTAATCCCTTTATGTGCCGAGGTTATAGAAACAGGTGAATTCTACACTTCAACTGCCCCGATGGCCTATTAGGGCTAAGGGAACTTTACTTTTTATGAGTTTATTCAGTTATTTACTTGGCCACAGCTATTTGCCATTAGTGCTGGGGGTGGGGGGTTGAGGGGGGCATTATTTTCACCACTTATGTATTTTTCGGCAAAAGGAAAAGGTTGGCATTTTTTTTATAGACAACGTCCCGGGCGCCGCTATTGTTAGTTACTTGACTGCGCCTTCATATTTGCCCTGTCATGCTTGTCTGAACATTTCAACCCTATTCTCCCTCCCTCACTACCCCCCCCCCCCAAACACAAAAGTACATGCAAGTGAAAGTCATCATATCGACCAACGAAGATGTATTCAAACTAAAATTGGCCAATAAAAGGTTAAGGGAGGGGGTGGAGGGAGGAAATAACCTGATTTCTCTCCCTTGAAAAGACAGAAAATAGATTCTGACGTCACGCCTCTAATCGTACAAAGCTGTTGTCATCTCATATAATGACCTAAACATGAACGACATCGTAAAAAAATGTCTGTTTCGTCATTTAACTGACAAGAGGCATTTCGAAATATCGAATGCTATATCGAAATTCAAATGTTCAAAAAACTATTTTTATATAGATTCGGAATTTAACACACATGTACGTATATTAGAGTAATGATAACCGTGACTATGATTATAATTTAGAAAAATGCAAAAAAAAAAAAAAATCTGTACATGAAAATTTTAACACCCTGTACTTTTTTAAACGGTAATTGTGTGTGATGAAGATCGCTGCATTTTACGACTCATTTGAACGATAAAAAAACAATATTAAGATTTACACAGTGTAATTAGCAATGATCTTTAGATTTACAAAGTGTATTTAGCAGTAATCTTCAGATTTACACAGCGTATTTTGCAATGATCTTTACATTTTCACAGTGCATTTAGCAATGATCTATTTGTAAATAAATAGCATCTCCCACCTAAAGTATATCGTGTCAGCTAACTACCGTCTGCAGATTGAACACTTTCCATTCGATCCGGAAACCGCAACATTTTACACCAGTGCCCTGCAGTTAAAAATACAACTAAAAACTCTGCGGGAGATGGGATAGGGGGAAGGATAATGTAACTTCCACATGAAAGAAGTCATGGTGTATTTACTAGGTCAGTTATATCACCGGGGATGTATCCACTAACTAGTTACAAGGTTAAATGCATTAAAAAATGGAAACGGGTAGAGGAATTCTTCAACATGAGATTAAAGTGAGCTAGCTGCTGTGGATGGTTGATTCCATCGGATCGATACCTAGATCTTCAGATTCGATTTTTTTTGTTCTGTCTTGTCATTTACCGACACACGCATCTACAATCAAAGCCAGATTTAAAAATAAATGGTTTCAATTGGTTAAAGAAATCTGGCAAGACAAGTTACTTTACAGACGTTAGTTTTACTTTTTTTTTTAAGGGCCTCATTGGCTGCAAAAATCAGAAAAGAGGGAAGGAGGAGTGGGCAGATTGTCGTACGACTTTCGCCCAGAAGGTCCACGGTTCGATCCTCGAAGGCAGGTCCTGAAATACGTTCCTAAGACCAACAAGGTTTATAATAGGCATGCGACTAGTCGGGGACTAGTGGGCCATGTCTGAGTTACCTACGTATGTCCGTCTAATTGGTGATCCCGTGGCCTATGTTTGTTCGGTGGGGCTGAAAGAAGGGTACCATAAAAACAGTCCCACGAGTTGTCTATAGCAGTGGTCCCCAACCTTTTTCTCGCCACGTACCGGTCAGCGTTTGATAATTTCACCGCGGCCCATAGAAGATCGCACAATCACGAGAGAAATAAATTAAAAGGAAATAATGTAAATGTTTATTGGGCGGCCCAGTAACATTCTTTCCACGGACCGGTACCGGGGGCTGGGGACCACTGGTCTATAGGATATACAGAGATAAACACCTCAACCTTACAGGAAATTTGCAAAAAAAAAAATTAATAGCCAGATAAACCATGAACTCCAGATCAAAATAAAAATAGATACATTACCTTATTTACACAGTTTGCTCTCCCGGTCATTGATTGGTTACTTCCAATTTTTGAATCCATCTTTCTTTGCATTTTGGTGCGTGCTATTCCCATCGTGTTTTTTTTTATTTATTAATAGAGTTTCAATTGTACTCCCAAAACCAAATGATCTATAATACAAACTATTCTCTTTTTATTATACTCATAAAATAATTGATCCGTGGGGATAATTGTTATATTCAGACATGCGCACTATAAGAATGTCAGCAATAACATGATGACATACGCTGAAAAGGATTTTAATTGGCTAGCGCTAGCTGATGAAGTCAATAAAAACAGGTACGCGCATTGATTCAAGCGGAAAACATGGAACAACTGTTTCCGGGTTTGTGTCATTTTTAAAAAAAAATGTATTTATCTATCACATGAATGTTTTTGTGTGTGTGTGTTTGTTTGTGTGTGTGGGACACATTCAGATAATTGATTGTTTGCTTGAAACTGGGAACACGTGACTCGAAGATGTTGAGGTAACAATCAGAGTAGTGCAAGTCGCGGGTTTGAATCTTGATGATTAACTGTGGGTCTCCGTGGTTCACTCGTGACTATGTGAACATGACCATCAACCAACTGGTCAGTCAACCAATTGATTAAGCAACCCATCTATCTATCTATCTATCTATCTATCTATCTATCTATCTATCTATCTATCTATCTATCTATCTATCTATCTATCTATCTATCTATCTATCTATCTATCTATCTATCTATCTATCTATCTATCTAGCTATCCATCCATCCATCCATCCGTCCGTCCGTCCGTCCATCTGTCTGTCTGTCTGTCTGTCTGTCTGTCTGTCTGTCTGTCTGTCTGTCTGCCTGTCTGTCTGTCTAGCTGTTTTTAAATATCTAAGTTCGTTTATCCTTTCTAATGCTTTTCCATTATGAAAACTATCAAATTAAAATGTATAAGGCAATGGATACCAAACTCGTCTGGTTTCGATGTGGGGGGGGGGGGGTGTTATGAAAGATTGTTCACAGCTCCAGGCTATTTCCACAATGACTTAAATACGTACACATTTTTAATTAAGTAAGGACTATAATATTTTTAAGCAAACGAAAAGTCTTTTTCCCCCATCCAATTAAATTAGGTTTAAAACTGATTAAAACCAAGCCACGGCCTGCTGGGATATCCGCCAGCGGTCTATTTACCGAAAGAAACCAATATGAATGCTCTTTATTATTCTTTGTATAACAAACCGAGGAGCTACCGGAGAGAGAGAGAGAGAGAGAGAGAAAGAGAGAGAGAGAGAGAGAGAGAGAGAGAGAGAGAGAGAGAGAGAGAGAGAGAGAACGAGGGAGAGGGAGGTTGTAACGATTTGTGTGTAATTTCAAAGCTTATTGCCAGTTTGAGCGGGAAAAAAACATAAAGAGAGAAATTAAAGATGAAAGATTCGAAGAAAATAAAAAGCCCTGGCCAGTAACCGTGTCATTCGTCTGATTCAGGGGTTCTTTTTTGTTTTAAGCTTATGCCGTCATGTTTATTGGTTGTAGTTTTTTATGACTCATTCATAAATATATTTATTTCGTTTTATTTTGAAAATCCATAGCTGATCTAAAGTAACAAACAGTTTTTTCTTAAAATATTTGCAAAGGTTTCGACATTTTGATGCCATTGATTTGAGAATCACTTGTCTAATGCAGTCGGATAAAGGGAGATAAATAGAGATGGGCCATTAGTGTTTATGTTTCTCTCAGGTTATTCTGTCCCCTTCTTCAGCGCTGGTCAGAAGCTATATTTAAACTGTGCTATTTTCGTCTCAGGGGCATTTCTGCACTTGATTGTTATGTGGGTTCCGTCGAACAGACGTTAGTATTAATTCATGTTGTAACTACACACAAAAATTAAGAAATATATATTTAATTTTTTTTTTAAAGGACTAAAAAAAAACAGAACTCTTTAGTAAATTACATACAGAGTGGGAATTATATGATTAGGATACCAACAGCAGTTGACTTTGTGGTAGTGCGAATAGGAAAACAACTTCAGACCCCCCCTCCCCCCGCCTATGGAAGGCCCCGCGGGTAGCTGGTAAATAGATCCACTTCCGGTACAGATTTTATTGTTCAGGAAGTGTTTCGTATGTGCCATTAGAAATTTTGTGGGCAAGTTTTACATTATGTCAGGCCCAACATTTAGGCCATTTACAAGGAAGGTCATTGTGAGCACTTGCCAGTGACTGAACAAAGATGATCGAACAAAGATGACCGAACAAAGATGACCGAACAAAGATGACCGAACAAAGATGACCGAACAAAGATGACCGAACAAAGTTGACCGAACAAAGTTGACTGAACAAAGATGACTGAACATTCCGAAGTTTTTTTTTACTAGGGCTTCCAAACGTAATCTAACTAGGGCCCATACATGTACACTCGCCTCAGAGCAAGTAATGGGTCTATGGGTCATGGGTCAATCGGTCAAATGGGTCGCAAAATTGGATGGGTCACATGGGTCATGGGTCAATGTTCCCTGACCTACGACCCATCCTTAGTCTCCGCCCGACCCTAAAAAAAAAAAAACCCGTCGTCGCGCGATTTTTAAAAATTTCAAAATGGTTTCTATGGCGACGACCACCATCTTGAAAAAAACAACATTCAATGGGTCATGGGTCATGATGGGTCTGGGTCAAGAACTTGATGGGTCATATGGGTCATGGGTCAAGCTCAGTGACCCATTACTTGCTCTGACTCGCCTAGGGCCCACAAACACGTATTAACGACTATGGTTACGGCTGTAGGCCACGCATTTTACACTCGCCTTAGACATTCAATATAAATTCTTTTTATAGCAATGAATGAACAGATGAGGAAAACTGGGAAATTTGCCTAGGGCCCACTACAACCAAAAGGTCCCCCTTCCAGCACACATTTAAGTCATATTTGATACCCCAGGGGCGAAGACAAAATACTTCTCAAACCCCAAAGTATTTACGGTATATATATAAACTAACCTTATGGCTTGCAGTACGTTACCAATAAAACAAGCAATTAAGCCTGTTCCATTCTGGACACAGGACGTGTTAGCGCATTTTCATGTTATGTATCAGTACGTTTGTTAGCTTTCAGTAAATATTTGTAAATTTTGGAAATGTTTATAAATTCAATTGTGTAATGCATATATCTGTAAAAAAATATTATAAAGACGTTTCTTTATATTTGAAAAAAAAATATTTTCTCTTAAATCTAACTACAAGTGGTTTGTGGTTACTGAAATAGGACTCATAATTGAAAACATTCGAAATTATAGTCATTTAATCGTCCGAAAACTCCGTCAATTGTTGCATAGCTCTGATACTTTCAATTAAACTCAGAACACAAACTTACTATTTCATTTGATGAGTTTCTTAATAAATCTTGGTGAAACTACGTGCTGCAGTATTTCGCACCAAATGAATGGGTTATTGAACGTACAAGGTGTATATATAATATATAAGCCCCTTAGGAGCCCTGAAGCCCGGCCCTCAGAGGTCCTATCGCAAAATGAACTTTTGATGTACACATGGCAGCAGAGCCGTCCCCAGGCAATTTGGCGCCCTAGGCAGTCATCTATTAGGACACCCGCCCCTTCTGCATGAACGTTTTTTTGAAAGTTTTTTTTTTTTCAAAAATTTGGCGCCCCTAGCAATTTGGCGCTCTAGGCAGCTGCCTATGTCGCCTATGCCCAGAGCCGGCCCTGCATGGTTGCTGAGATATAGGGCGCTCCATTATTAATATAGCTTATATAGTAAAAAACGGTACTTTATAAGGCCCCTTTTACGGCCCTGAGAGGTCAGATCGCGAAATGGAAAAAAAGTCATTTCTTGGCAGGCCAAGACCTACAAAATGATATATACATCATGATTCTAGGACTTATGGTTGTTGACAGACAGACAAACAGACAAAACGGGGACAACAGAGCATTTTTTTTTTCGAAAATGCTCTAAAAATAGCTTCTTATGACGTAATAGAAAAACTTGTTTTAAAAAAAAAAGTTTAGGAATTTAGGAATAAAAAAAAACGAATCAACAAACGAATAAAAACGAATAAAATTGTTTTGTAACAAAATCAAAAACACGTCAAATTTTTTTTGGCAGAAATGTCAAAGTATTGATTGAAACTTTACATATGAAAAAAATAGAGAGAGACAAAATAAGTAAGTGTAACAAGAAACAAAACAATAACAGTTTTGGTTTTAAGTGTTTGTTATTACTATTAATGATTAATGATAAATTTTCATGCCTAAAATAGGGTTAGTTTAATACTGATTTATATTACAGTTGTATCATACGGATAATGCTTTAACTATGACATTATTACGTCGCACTAATTGAGGCAGACTCTTGCAGTGCACACAGAACTTAACACATAGCCAGTGCCGCCGAGAGGGGGGAGCCGGGGGGCGAATGCCCAGGGGCCCGAAATTTCTGTCGGTGGCCCTGCACATAGCCTATGGACGGATAGAGAACAAAACCAACAGACCGATGATATAGACCTATAACATGATTTTTTTTTAAAAAGAGACTGACATCAGTGGCGTAGTGAGGGGGGTGGGTGGGCAAGAAGGGGGGGGGGAACATCATGCCCCGGGCGCTACTCACAAAGGGGCGCGAAAAGGTATTGTCCCCCCGGGCGCAAGTTAAGCTCGCTACGCCACTGACTGACATACACATAAAAATTATTGATTTAAATAACATAAAATGACAGGCAGACAGACATGGCGCAAGACATTCAGACAGACACATCAACTCATCGGCCTGCTTACAGTGAGACACATAAGAAAAGTGAGATGTGTTTCGCCTACATACATAGATAGAGAGATTGTTCGCTCCCCCCCTTCCAATTGGTTTAATTTTAGATGCGATTTAAAAGTAAATGACTTAAGTTAAATAATTTGTTTGATCTTGTATTTTACATGGTGGACTTCCCCCCACCCCAATAAGTCTTCTTTGCCCCAGGGCGCGAATTTTTTTGAGACTCTGGGTTGCATTACATGGAAAGACCGAGGGATGGGAATGTTCAATGTTGACAAGGATGTATTCAACAGATAGACAGACAGTTTGACACATTGACTATACAATTCTATTGTAATAAGTAATAAATACGGATCCAACGTAAAGTGGCAAGACCGATACTAAGTGTGAGCTTCCTAAGCGGTCAAATACAAATGCATGCTATCTAAATAAACAGACGGATACTAATGCATGCAATCTAAATAAACAGACAGATACGAATACATGCTTTCTAAATAAACAGACACATACAAATGCACGCTATCTAGATAAACAGATAGATACTAATGCATACTATCTAAATGAACAGACATATATGTCAAACGAATAATACTTTTAATAAGATTACTTTTTTACGACAAGTGACTTGTTTTACGACATCCAACTTCTAACACCAGCCGTGGGCCAGGAATGTCGTTAATCCTGTTGCCTAGACGACCAAATGTCATCTTGACATATATGACCTTTTCCTCAGACCGATTTCTTGATTGAAAATATTGATCATATTAACACGTTCGACCTGCCAACATGAATTAGGGGATATCAAAGTCTGGAGGCTATTTTAGAACAATCAACCTGATATGTATATACATGCATCTGATTACAATATCGTATGAAAATAGATTGATACAGGTTGACAGTTAAAATTAAAGTAAAGCCCTAGGCTTGATGGTTCGTGATGCGGTGTGATGGTGCATGATGGGGTGTGATGGGGCGTGATGGTGCATGATATGGCATGATGGGGTGTGATGGGGTGTGATGGGGCGTGATGGTGCATGATGGGGTGTGATGGGGCGTGATGGTGCATGATGGGGTGTGATGGGGCGTGATGGTGCATGATATGGTATGATGGGGTGTGATGGGGCGTGATGGGGCGTGAAGGTGCATGATATGGCATGATGGGGCGTGATGGTGCATGATGGGGCATGATGGGGCATTATGGGCGTGATGGGACATGAAGAGGCATGACGGGGCATGATGGGTGTGGTGGGGCATGATGGGCGTGATGGGGCATGATGGGTCATGATAGGGCGTGATGGGGCGTGATAAGGCATGACGGGGCATGATGAGGCGTGATGGGGCATGATGGGGCGTGATGTGGTGATGGGGCATGATAGGGCGTGCAGGTCGTGTAAAGCATAGCATTTACTAGCAAGCCTGAAGAAGAATATAACATCCGTATGCTGAATTACCTATTTAAATTTCCTCACTTTCAAAGGTTGTTACAACAGCCATACACACACGTTTGATACCCACGACGCCGTAGAGTTAGACGGTCCGGGGGGGGGGGGGTGTTGAACTAAGCTAAAAATTGGGTTTCCTTTTTAATTCAGTACAATTTCTCACCATCACCCTATTATCAGAACTATTCGTGGTTAAGCACATCAATTATTTATAGTTTCTCAGTAGCTGATATCTTTGCACGCGCTCCTAGGAATCCTGCCGGAAATGCACGCATTCAAGAGTCGCCCACAGCAGACATGGAATTAATTATTTAAAGCTGTTCGCCGATTATAAACGAATCCCATTGGCTGTGCGTTATATTTCACGCGCGCTTCCAAGATCGCATCCGGATATACACAAGATTCAAGTAACTGTTGGCTTCGATTATATTTTCAAGATCATGTATTCTCTGCAGGTGCCAAATTGACTTGAACATCCCAAGATAAACAACAACACAAATCACTCACTTCTATATCCGGCACTAAGCTGGGTGACGGCCACTGCTTTTGACACATTTGTCTTAACTTTACGCATTATTAAAATTGGCAGCATCTATACAGTTTTCCCTTCGTATATAGCGGTAAATCGGTTCCAAATTCTAATACAGGGGTGGGCAAACTTTTTTTTTGAACCGCGGGCCACATGTGGTTCTAAAATTGGATTGAGTGTTTATATTAAATACTATAAAAGTAAATGTGAATATATGGGCCTGTAAAGGAAAATAACGAGCGGAGAAGCAGAACCAACTCAGAGCTGTACGAACCGTACGAAGAACCAAATATAACAGCTGAAATCAAAATGAATAGATTGAGGTGGGTAGGGCACACAGGATGGAAAACAACAGAGGCCCAAAAGCAATATATAAGGTAACACCCAATGTGAAGAGACCTAAGGGCAGACCAAGGAGCAGATGGTTAGAGGAGGTGGAGAAAGACCTTGAAGCCTTAGGAGTGAGAGAGTGGAGGAAGAAGACCATGGATCGGGAAAAAGTGGAGAAGAGTAGTATGGCAGGCCAGGGCCCTAAATGGGATGTAGAGCCAAAGGAAGAAGAAGAAGAAAGGTGAACGTCATTGATGTGAACGGGCGGAGAACTGAGCGCGGCAGTAATAAAGGGCAGGGCGGGCTTTAAAAGGCCCTCAAGCCGTAGTTTTCCTTTCCCATGTCTGCTCTAACGCGATAAGTGAATTTTCGCCACTCTTTAGACACCTTTGCACTCAAAATTTTCCAAATACAGTGGATTCCGCTTAATTGGGATACCGCTTAATTGGGACAGCCGCTTATTTGGGACAAATCTCAAAGGAACCAAACCAAGAAGCCAATAGTAAATGTGTATGTTTAATTGGGACAGCCGCTTAACTGGGACAAAAAGCCTTGGTCCCGATGTGTCCCAATTAAGCGGAATCGACTGTATACACTGTATATATTTTGTCAAAAGAGAAATTAGGACACTTCAGACGTTACAAATGTCACATTATGGTTTCTACTTAAAATAATTGACACATTACCTTTAATACATCCAATAATAAAACTGTAATAGATTGAAGCCGCAAGCAAGAAGTGGCATGGGGGTGGGGTGGGAAGGCTGAATATTATACCACTATCTCTACTCCTCCTCCGACCAACATCCACCTACTAATAACATCTCGTCGGCGTTCGATCGATGATCATTGGCTGAGATCTGAATTGACCTTCCCGGAAACGGATTGGACGATGTTGACGAAAGACAGCTCTTGTTGGAATTTTCACCTCTCTTTTCGACCAATCTCTCTCCCCCCCCCTCCCACAAATACCAATATATCTCATTTCCTCCCCCCCCCCCCCGGTTATTTTAAGCCGACCTTGACAAAACATTAGACATGTGTCGCTGAGCAGAACAAGCAGTATGAAAATAATCTATTACTGCTTTACAACATACCTCCCACGTAAACAGCCGAGCATTGCGAAAGTGAATTGAAACATGGCCACAAAGATTTGCTTTGAAATCGTGATGCGTCTAGTTCGTGCCAATCCAGATGGCGCTATAACCCGTGCCTCATAGTCAGTTTTGATTCCTGTACAATTCAATGTCAAGCAGTGGCGTAGCGAGGGGTGGGCAAGAGTGGGCATCATGCCCCGTGCGCTAGTCACTAAGGGGCATGATGACCTATTTGTTTTCCTTGCTCGCCGGACCCAAGACAAAGCATGGTTGATTTGTATCCCTTCGCTTGAAGCAAGAACACTTGTTTTAAATGACAAAATGGAGTCGTTGTTATGGTTTCGTTTTTACAACGTAACCACAACTAGAACTTGCAGTGGCGGATCGGAAGCTGAAGTTAATGAGGGTGCTTGCAGTAAAACATTTGATTTATTTTAATATAATGTGAAAAGCAACAGGGGGGCAAATGTTAAATTTAAGACAATTTTCTGAAGATATTGGATCGAATCCTACAAGAAAAAAAAATTAAAATAATTGTTTCCCACTACAATCTAAATTGTTACATTAAAATCTACGTGGTAAATCACTCACCCGCGTGCTCACCCACTCCTCACCCACGTACTTACTTACCCACCCACATGCTCAACGACTCACCCACGTGCTCACTCAATCACTGACCCAATGATCATCCACTCTTCCAAGTGCTCACCCATTTACCCACGTATTCACCTACTCACCCACGTGCTCATTAACTTACCCACATGCTCGCTTACTCATCCACGTGCTCAACCACTAAGCCACATGCTTACCTACTCACCTAAGTGTTCACATACTCACCCAAGTATTCACATACTCACCCGCGTGTTCACTCACTCACCCTCTCCTACCCACGTGCTTATCTACTCACCCCCACATTATTACTACCCTCTTCACTACTGTACTCACCGTATTACCCTACGTAATGATTCACTCCCCACGTGCTCGTCCACTCACCCACCTTGCTGACATACTCACCCACGTGCTTACAAACTAACCCACGTGTTCACCCACTCACCCACGTGCTCTCTTTTTCAACCACGTGCTCGCTCACTCACCCAATCGCTCATTCACTCATCCACGTGCTCATTCACTCAACAACGCGCTCACTAACTCAACCACGTGCTAACATACTCACCCACGTGCTAACATACTCACTGGACCACATGCTTACACCCTCCACCCACGTGCTCACCTTCACACCTCACGTGCACACGTACTCCACTCTACATGCTTACACACTCAGCCACACGCTTGCTCCTCACCCACGTGCTTACACACTCCCCACCCACGTGATAAAATACTCACCCACGTGCTCACCTACTTACCAACGTGCTCGCCCACTCACCCACGTGCTTACCACTCATCCACGTGCTCACCTCCTCACCCAACCCACACAGGTGCTCACCTGCTTACCAGCGTGCCGCCCCCCCCCACGTGCTAACATACTTCATCCACTTGCTCACATACTCACACACGTGCCGACCCCACAAACAACAACAACCCATCAGTATTCAGCCCTAGTCCACCCGAGTCTAGGATCGCCAGTTACGTCTCTCGACCATGTCGCCATCTTCCTTCTGCATTTCTTCATTTCCTACAGAAGAGGGATGTTGCGGCTCTTAAAGTGACCCACATCACTCCCTTTTAGATGTTCGAATATAATCACTTAGATGTGAGGTTTTGTCCATTAAGCTCTACGTGTAGGCCTTCCAATGTATGAAGTCAGTTGCTTTTTGATGGATAAGCAGAGCGATTTTTTCGTTGAAATCCCAATCAAACCAGATGTTTTTTACCCACAGAACATTAAATATCAATGCCCACAGAACATTAAATATCATGTAGAAATCGTATCTGAAAAAAATATCGCTATTATTATTTTCATTGTTAATAGTGTAGCACGTAAATATCATTACACAGTAGAATAATACACAGGAATTGTACTTTCACTTTCTGTTTAATTTATGTTATGTGGAGTATCTATTCCCCTCGTATTTCAAATTCATGATCGTCCATGCTGGTATACTCCATTATAATCACTTTAAGCTGATGGTGTGTACGGGTTCTTGAAGATAATCGACATAACTCTGCTACATTATAATCATATTATACTCTGTGAGAATCTTAAATTGGCTCTACAATATTTCGTCAAAAAATCAACCCTAAGGTCAGTAGCATCTAATTAACCCTAAGGTCAGTAGCATCTAATTAACCCTAAGGTCAGCAGCATCTAATTTTTTCTCCCCCCCCCAGCAACTTCCCCCCTGGACTATTTGGCTCAAAATGAGGCGCCAGTTTTGGGTTAGGACCCTTGAGCTAAAATGGCTTGACAGTACTAAGTTTCAGTAGCAGCCCCACCCAGGTTGTAATTTTTTTTTGACTTTGCCAGTTCCTATCCGTTGGTCTTATCACCCCCCCCCCCCCTTTTCTGACAGAAGAGGTGACACATGATGTCATAGATAGA
>JAGDYQ010000091.1:840245-856192 GCA_021962125.1 Bulinus truncatus | reverse complement strand
TGCTAAGCTGGAATAAAGGGAAGTAATTTAGAAGCCGAAAATGTAGGATGCTCTTCCCCAAATAGTAAAAAGGCTAATGCCAGATTTTTTTAAGTACTGTTCATTTTTTTATATTACTTTCTATCTTTTTTATATCTTTATATCTGATAAATACTAATAATCTTTTTTAAAAAATTTATATTTGTTTAAATAAATACTTAAAGAAATACAAAGAGAATAAAAATATTTCCGGGGTTTTTTTTTTCATCGTTAGGTCACTGACTTCTTATTAGTGTCTGAGAGATAAAAATCAATAGACCCATATTTTATCGTCTGCTCTTCATTTGATTATTTGCGACTTAAATGTTGTTGTTTTTTTCAACTAGCCTTTTGGTCAAGAAGAAAAAAGTCTGGAGCAAAGAGATTATTTATGCTTTGGTAAACACATATATATTTATATGTTAAAATCATTTTGGTTTGTTGTGAATAAGTGTAGACAGACAAAACTAAGCGTATGAAAAAGTACACATTTTTCTGAACCATCTTGCTACTCATGAAGTGCTGGATCAGTAATGCGATAGGGCTACATCCACATCTTCATTATAGAAGGCTTACAATGGACCAACTAACAGTCAGGCACACAGCAAGAGGGCAAACGCACGAGTTAATAATAGGGGCCTTGAACTAAAATGACGTAACATTGTAACGGACACGAAACAAAGTTTGTCAAATTGTATTAAGGCCCCCAAGGTTTGACATGTTTATTATTCGGATCTACGCAAGCCTACAGTTCACAAACAAGAAGCCCACTATACACAAGCCTACAACTCACAAACAAGAAGCCCACCATACACAAGCCAATACTTCACAAACAAGAAGCCCACTATACACAAGCCTACATTTCACAAACAAGAAGACCACTATACACAAGCCTACATTTCACAAACAAGAAGCCCACCACACAAGCCTACATTTCACAAACAAGAAGCCCACCATACACAAGCCTACATTTCACAAACAAGAAGCCCACTATACGCAAGGCAAGACTACATTTCACAAACAAGAAGAAAATATTTGGCCCCAAATCAGGGCCCATTTTACCGATTGCCTCCAATCCTCGGGCCCTAGAGCATGGCAGGGGCCCCGCAATTTACATTTAGCATTGATGGTAATATCAGTTAGTGTAAATAAAAAAAATTAGAAGAGGGGCCACGCAAGCATCCGTTAAATTGGGCCCCCGCAATTCGTCAGGCCGGCCCTAATAATAATAAAAAAGACATGAAAAAAAAATGTCTAGAATTGGGTTTTGTGGTTATAAAGTTGGATTTTCCGCCCCCGGGGGCGGGGACAGCAGTGGAGGTAACAACTTGGGAGCCCCTTTAAAAAAAAAATTAGATTAGGTTCCCTTTCTCCATCTTAGCTTACCCGTGGTGGGTTTATTTGTTTCTCCACACCCCGAGCCATCGTCGCGGGCCTCGGGGGGGGGCTTAATCGCAAGAACTGATTTTGTGTTCGATTGGTCAAAACCTTTGGATACGCCCCTTGCTGAGCTCTTGACAGTAAAGAAAGAAGAAAAAAATATGAAAATATCGATTCGGTTTTTAACAAGCGCTCTTGAATCGTAGTTTGAGTCAGATAATTTTACTAGCAGGATAATAGTCACGCGAGTTTAGATTCTCTTTTTTGAATCACTCTTTTAAATCAGTTTGTACTCTTTCGGTGTTTGGACTAGACCGAATAAACAAGTTTTGAACAATAAATGGATAAAATGGAATCAGAAAAGGGGGGGGGATATCTAAAGAATTTTTTTTAAAGTAAATCGGTTAGTGGGTCTAAGCACTCCCACTGAACCCCTCCCACACATTGTGTCTTGTTATCGTAAGGATTGTCTGCACTCCCACTGAACCCTCCCACACAGCTGTGTCTTGTTATTGCAAGGATTGTCTGCACTCCAATTGAACCCCTCCCACACACTGTGTCTTGTTATTGCAAGGATTGTCTGCACCTCACTGAACCCCTCCCACACACTGTGTCTTGTTATTGCAAGGATTACTTGGTCTGCACTCCCACTGAACCCCCCCCCCACACTGCGTCTTGTTATTGCAAGGATTGTCTGCACTCCCACCGAACCCTCCCACACACTGCGTCTTGTTATTGCAAGGATTGTCTGCACTCCCACTGAACCCTCCCCCACACACTGCAGTCTTGTTATTGCAAGGATTGTCTGCACTCCCACTGAACCCCTCCCACACATGGCGACTTGTTCTTGCAAGGATTGTCTGCACTCACACTGAACCCCTCCCACACACTGCGTCTTGTTATTGCAAGGATTGTCTGCACTCACACTGAACCCCTCCCACACACTGCGTCTTGTTATTGCAAGGATTGTCTGCACCTCACACTGAGCCCCTCCCACACACTGCGTCTTGTCATTGCAAGGATTGTCTGCACTCACACTGAACCCCCTCCCACACACTGCGCCTATGTTATTGCAAGGATTGTCTGCACCTCACACTGAACCCTCCCACACATCACTGCGTCTTGTTATTGCAAGGATTGTCTGCACTCACACTGAACCCCTCCCACACACAGCGTCTTGCACTAGGTGCAAGGATTGTCTGCACTACACTGAACCCCTCCCACACGCTGCGTCTTGTTATTGCAAGGATTGTCTGCACTCCCACTGAACCCCCCTCCCACACGCTGCGTCTTGTTATTGCAAGGGTTGTCTGCACTCACACTGAACCCCTCCCACACGCTGCGTCTTGTTATTGCAAGGGTTGTCTGCACTCCACACTGAACCCCTCCCACACGCTGCGTCTTGTGCTGCAAGGGTTGCCTGCTTGCACTCACCTGAACCCCTCCCACACACTGGGTCTTGTTATTGCAAGGGTTGTCTGCACTCACACTGAACCCCTCCCACACACTGCGTCTTGTTGGCTGCAAGGGTTGTCTGCACTCCCACTGAACCCCTCCCACACGCTGCTACTCTTGTTATTGCAAGGGTTGTCTGCACTCACACTGAACCCTCCCACACGCTGCGTCTTGTTATTGCAAGGGTTGTCTATAACCTCACACTGAACCCCCTCCCACACACTGCGTCTTGTTATTGCAAGGGTTGTCTGCACTCACACTGAACCCCCTCCCACACACTGTGTCTTGTTATTGCAAGGGTTGTCTGCACTCACTGAACCCTCTCCACACACTGCGTCTTGTTATTGCAAGGGTTGTCTGCACTCACCCTGAACCCCTCCCACACATTGTGTCTTGTTATTGTAAGGGTTGTCTGCACTCACACTGAACCCCCTCCCCCACACACTGTGTCTTGTTATTGCAAGGATTGTCTGCACTCCCACTGACAGGCAATGGCGTAGCGGAGAAGGCTTGCATCAGACAGCTCCCCGGGCGCTCTCAAAGGGGCGCCAAATGGTATATTTTACATATAATATTATGTGGTTTTCGAATGGAGGGGGCGCTAAAAGGTATTGTGCCCTGGGCGCAAGTTAGGCTTGCTACGCCACTGATGACAGGGCGTCTCAAGCACTCTGGCTGTCTCTGGAATGCTGTTCTTCAATGAATCATTGTTCTGTTGGTCTCACCAATGAATGAATGTTTTGCTGGTCTCACCAATGAATGCATGTTCTGCTGTTCACCAATGAATGAATGTTCTGCTGGTCCCACCAATGAATGCATGTTCTGCTAGTCTCACCAATGAATGCATGTTTCTGGTCTCACCACGAATGCATGTTCTGCTGGTCTCACCAATGAATGCATGTACGGTTGGTCACACCAATGAATAAACAGTTCTGCTGGTCACAACAATGAATAAATGTTCTGCTGGTCTCACCAATGAATGCGTACCTGGTTGGTCTCAACAATGAATTGTGTTCTGCTGGTCTCATCAATGAATGCATGTTCTGCTGGTCTCACCAATGAATACATGTTCTGCTGATGCCTACAAAGAATGTGTCAGGGATGGCAATGGTGTCTTTTCTTTCTTCATTTAATTTTCCACACAATTAAAACAGTTAACAACAGTTCTTTATCACAAATACTTCTAATAAATACGACAAGTCGATTTGATTTAAATATGAGCAATCACTTCACTTTATTAATTTTAAGCACTCAACAAAAAGTTAAATCAACACTATAGCTTAACAATATTAATTCTTCGAAAAAATCACACACTTCTTTATTAACTCCTTCGTTTCTTCTTAATTCCCTTCCTTCTTCAAACTTAACAAACCTACTCTACCCCCGTCTCTTTCTGTCGTGACCTGTATATCTCCGCGTCCCTACAACTGACCAACGCTGTCCCTCGCTACGCCTTCGTCTCCCCATCTATCTAATTACGTAACACCTAACTCTACACGCTGCTGCTATTAATCATCAGTCCTGACCTATTTTCACTGTCCGTGCAAATCGTTTGTCTACTTAATTATCTGTCTATCAATCTATCACCCAACCTATCTGCTCTATCTATCTACCAATATGACTGTCTATCTATCTAATTCTATCTATCTATCTATCTATCTAACAATATGACTGTCTATCTTATCTATCTATCTATCTATCTATCTATCTATCTAACAATATGACTGTCTATCTATCTATTTCTATCTATCTATTTTCACTGTCCTTACAGAATGTATGTTCTGTTTTTTTTTTCTAATGAATATATGTTCTCCCCTTTTCTCTCTCTCTCTCTCTCTCTCTCTCTCTCTCTCTCCCTCTCCCTCATCTTTGCGTCGAACGTTGTTGATCATTAACCCATACTTTGAATTATCTAGATTACCATCACCAAACAACGGCCCGCAGGCAGAATCCGGACCTCGAGGTCAGTACATTAGGGCCCGCCGAAGGTACTTGATATACTTGATAAAACATAATATGGAATACAAGATGTTGGGATACTTTTAATAATTGAAACGATTAAATGGCCAGTATTCGTCATTTATCAGTTATCCGGCTCAGTGTTTACAAAGTTTGGTGGCCCCTTATCTAGATTCAGAATATTGTGTATATAGTAAAGTAGTTAAAGCTCCCTTAGCCCAAAAGGGGCCATTCGAGCTAGACAAAGTGTAGAATTCATCCGTTTCTGTTAGCTCGGCATAGCAGAGTGCAACAGCCGCCTTTACTTCCAAACTAAGGTCAGGTTTTTTTTTTAGTTCAAGCTGGGTGAACTTAATGGACATTCTACAAACTTTCAGCAGGACCTGGACTAATCCCCTTAGTTCTCACCAAGGAATCAAACCCAGGACTCTTAAGGTCGACGGTTTAGCCCTCTACACCACTCGGCCATCCGTGTGAATAAATTAATTTACCATTTATTTATTGATTTTTGTTTTTCATTTTGGCGGGAAGAGTTATCAAGGTAGAGCTATCCATAAGTATTAACTCCCAACAAACGGCATACAATAAAATGTGACTCTGGTGATCCATAAAGTCAAACCATGAAAAATATTATTTTTTTAAATATTTTTTTATTACAAATGTAATATTTTTATTAAAAAAATGCATGCTAAATACTTTCTAATAAAAAATATTTATTATTTTTTTGATTTAACTACAATTTCTCGCAAATAAAATAACACTATCAGTTGACCGGCACCGAACTAGCCATTTGATTTGTTTACGTTTTGCTAGTCACTTTGGACTACATTAAAATGGACCTGCAGATTCTCATTATTTAGTGGAAAAAGAACTTAAATCTAGTGACAAACGGACAAAAATGAAACTAACACTCGCTAAATCAAAAAAAAAAAATATAAAAACATTCAAAACTGACCAAAAAACATTTTTTTTTCAACTTTTTCAAGAAAAAACACAAGGTAGCCTCACGACACAGGCGCGCATTATGTCTTTTTTAATAAAAAAAACTTCTTTTTCTACATTTTTTGCGTTTTTCTTAAAATTAAATTTTTTATGTAAATAATTAAAGGAAAATATGCATATTTGAAAAAAGTCACCAAACATTTTTTTTTTGAAGAAAATTGATTGATAACTGAATATTTCATTTCAGAAATATATGTAGATTAATAAAATGTCTGAAAAAATGTTTTTGTTTTTAATACTTATTTTTTGTCTTTACGGCTGTTTGTACAATTTTAAAAAAAAAATTTATTTTTGTTAAATTCTTTTTTTTTAAATATTATCAAAATTCATTTTCACAAAAAAAAGCTGCACAGTTTTTTTAAAGCCTATTCCAAAGAAGAAAAAAAATGATATATCACACATATATGGGCTATAAAGGAAAACAGACAATATAGTCCAAAATGTAAGGACACCTTGTTTGGTAATAAAAAATGCCAAAACCTGCCAGTCGATTAAGAGTTAATGTAATAAGCAGAAGTCTGGACATTAAAAAAAGAGGCTTTCAAATACATTTTTTTTATATGCAAAGGAGCCTGGGGGCTCACGAAGATCGAGGGCCGGCCGGGCCCCCCCCCGGAAACAAAGAAACATGGTGACTGTTGAAACTGCCGGGCGATGAAGGTGACATTTTTTAATTTGATTCCTCACCAGAGGTGTGCGGATCTTGAATTACGTCCGCGTCCGTCCGCGGATTTCTATCAATGATCCGCGTCCGCGTCCGCAGAATCTACAACATTGGTCCGCAGTCAGTCCGCGCGTCCGCATTGCTGAAATTTAGCTTTTTTTATGGTAACGCTAAAGAAGATCCGCGTCAGTCCGCGAGTCCGCAACTTTAACCATACGAAGCGTCCGCTGTCAGTCCGCGGATTCGGAAAAGTCCGCGGATCTGCGTCCGCAAGCGGACGCGTCCGCTGTCCGCTCATCTCTGTTCCTCACATCCTTACCAGAGGGTAAATACATCCCGCCCGTAGAGTTGAATACGTTCACGGCACCAACTAATCTATAGGCCAGTGCCCCGTACATTGCGTCATCACGGGCCTCTGATGATGTCCACGTACGTTGTTGGCTAAATCATTATAGGGCATAATTCTGCCCGCGACAGGGGTCACTAAAAGGGCACCCCATTCCCGGATCATACTGCGGCGACCCTGCAAAGGAATACACTCTTCACTCTTTATTTTGTTTATTAATTTAAAAAAAAAATAAAAAAACAACAAAATTTGAAATAAAAAGAAAACAAAACTCTTGAAGGCGGAAGGAAGCCCCGCCCACCAATTTAATCTGGCTGACAGTTTGTGCGAAAGAAGGGTATTACTGAAGTCTGCAACAACTTCCTGGTAGTCACCAACAATGTTTTTATTATTATTTCATGTCCAGGATGTACACAGATAAATAAGTCTTTTCTCAGACAACCCGGAATAATCAGTTCTGCCAAGTGGCGTGATTTTTCCCGCCAACCGAGGGTGTTGTTTTTCGGTCATCGACGGGGGAATTTACACCGTTGGTTAAGTGAGTTAGTGGCAGGTCCAGAGTTTTATATTACGTTGGTGAGATCGGAGCAAAAAAAAGACGCACAAAATCTAACAATGGGTGTACAATCGGACATATTTTTTTTTTATTTTTAATACTATTCTGGCAAGTGTTTGTTAAAAACATCTGGCAACATTAACCCGGATGTTGCCTCACATAAGACTCATAAATAAAACCATTCATTAATTCCCCCCCCACCCCACCTTAACAGCAGCAAAGAGTATAAGTGGACTTTAAATCCACTTTGAGTTTTCCCATTTATTCCCAAGGAAGTGTTTGTTTCTTGAGAAAATGAATATTTATAAAAAAAATGTTTAACAACAAAAGGTTTAGTAAAAAAAAAAAAACATTATTTCTGAGAATTCATTATTGATGATTTTCATTTAAAAATTTGAAAAGGCCAGCACAATTTTAAGTGGCCCAAGGGAATGAAACGAATTGAATATCTCACTGTTTCAGTGGGGAATTTGAAGCGGGCGGCTCAAACTTGTTATGGGGCTACTTATGGTTCAGTAGTGGATTGAGGGACAGTTTTGGGGGCCAACGGGTGCATAATAAAATATTACAGAGATGGAGAAACCCCTAAGCAAGTGTGCAACTAGGGCTTGTGGTGGTGGAGATGGAGGGGGGTCCTTTAGGAAGTCTTGGCCCAGGGGCAGGGGCAGTCGTGGCCCAGGGGCAGGGCCGATTTTAGGCCGATTTGACCGATTGCTCCAAATTGGGACCCCGCGGCGGGCAGGGGCCCCGAAATTTTCATTTAGAATTAATAGTAATAGTTATTTAAAAAAAAAATATTAGAAGAGGCCTCGCAAGCATCCGTTAAATTGGGCCCCGCAATTCATAAGGCCAGCCCGCCGTTAAAACAGCCTTTGTTATGGTTAATGCTTAGTTCCAGTATATGTTTTTCAAACAGACGTTAACCGTTAAAAAAAAAATAATAATGCAGGCAATAAAAATCTTTTTAAAACTTTTTTGAGAACCACTGGTATGTTACGTACAATCAGACAGTACCAGAAGTAGAGGCCACCATCATTGAACGACTTAAATTTAAGGTCAGAAAAAAAACAACTGACTTTATAAGGGACATAACTGGTTTTAAACAACCCTGAAGCTAACATCGAAAAGAAACAAATAATGTGTTATTTCCCCCTTTCTTTTTATAGCCTCGTTCTATCTCCCTCTCTCTCTCACACACACACACACACACACACGAATTCACACACACACACACACACACACTCACACACACACACACAACAAATGTAAAACAAAAAAATGTATTCTGCTGCAGTTTGATCTAATATTTAATGGGACCAGACACAGAGTGGATGTTGACAGCGTAAGGGGGCGAGGGGCGGGGAGCACAAAAGACACCTGGGTAGAGGACTGTATCATCATCATTACTTCTCACGGAAAACATTTTGTGTGGCGTGTGTGTGGGGGGGGGAGAGAGAAAAACCAGTCCCGTCATACTTCGTCAAGTCATGATGGCATTTACATTTTCCTTTTAATTCTTGAGGATTTTTTTTTCATAATTTTATTTTTTAACTATTTTTATACATTTATACTCAGCTCTTCTCTCTCTCTCTCTCTCTCTCTCCCTCCCTCTCTCTCTCTCTCTCCCTCTCTCTCCCTCTCTCTCTTCTCCTGTTCTCTCTCTCCCGTTCTCTCTCTCTCCCTCCCTCTCTCCCTCTCTCTCCCTCACTCTCTCTCTCTCCCTCTCTCTCTCTCTCTCTGTCTGTCTCTCTCTCTCTCCCTCTCTCTCTCTCTCTCTCCCCCCCTCTGCTTCTCTCTCTCTCTCTTTCTGTCTGTCTTTCCTCTCTCTCCCTCTCTCTCTCCCTCTCTCTCTCCCTCTCTCTCTCTCCCTCTCCCCCCTCTCCCCCTTTCTCTCTCTCTCTCTCACCCCTCTAATCTCTCTCTCTCTCTCTATCTCACCTCTCACCTCTGTGCATTGAACGTTGTTGATCATTTAACCTGTACTTTAATAATCCAGGATAAAAGGGTTCACCATACAATGGGCCCCACCCCTTATATTCCGACCCCTGACAAATCGGACCGCCTTAACGTTGTTAGGGGCCCTATGAGGAAACAGCTCCGAATATGGGGCCCCTCGCAGGATAGTAATTTAATCAAGTACGCTAAAAACGTATTACTTCATACCAAATAATATATTAGCATAAAGCAATTGGTTAAATTCATATTCTGGCTGTATTTGATCCGTTTCTAGTAGAACAAGGGCCGGATTTATAATTTTAGGGCCCAGGGCCAACAAAAATTTGAGACCCCATTTTGAAAAAAATAGAATAAATTGCCAATTTTTTTTTGCTTATTTTTTTGTAACCACTTCTGAACATTTTGGGGCTCCCCATTTCGGGCCTATCCACAAATCCGGCCCTGAATAGGAACCAAGACACCCAAAACTTGTCATGGGCAGCGAGGCTCAATTGTCAACATTTTTTGTCTTGTCGCATCATTGTTGTTAGTTTGTTTTTTTTTTTTTTAGATTGAATGGAAACAGAGGGGCCCCCACCTATCAGCGTTTGTCAGGGGCCCCACATGTCAGAGTTTGTCAGATCTCCTTATTCTCTGCTCCAAAGCCCCGAGCACACACTATATTGCATAGGGGCCCCAAGATTAATTGACCATTTACGTTTCATTGTTTAGCTTGAAGGTCATGGGCCCATCTAACGGTGAAGACGGTATAGTCAAGTCCTGTCTAACGGTGAAGACGGTACAGTCAAGTCCCATCTAACGGTGAAGACGGTACAGTCAAGTCCCATCTAACGGTGAAGACGGTACAGTCAAGTCCCGTCCAACGGTGAAGGCGTGTACAGTCAAGTCCCATCTAACGGTGAAGGCCGTGCTAAAAACAATTAATTTTTTTTTTTTAAAAAGACGGTAGTCAAATAATCAGCCGCTCTATTTAATAAAACCTGTATGATTGGTTAGCATGGGGGCCGCCTTGTTCTCGTGGTGCACCCAAGAAAATGCCTTCCGAAAGGGGGGCGTGGAACGAGCATGGGATTAGATTGCCTTTGTCAAGCTATGCTAATAATTTTTTTTTGTTCTAATTCAAAACCTGTGTGACGTTTTTTTATTACGCTGTTCTGTAATCCATTTTTTAAATCTCGCTTCTTGATCACGTGATAAAGATAATTACGCGGGAATACAAAAAGCCAAGCACGTGCGCGAGTTATTATTGCGCATGTTCTTTTTCTTCTGTCTAAACACCTGTTTAACTCTTTCTCTTCCTGCTGACTCACACTTGTACCACGTGGTATTGGTGTTTATCTTTATGCGAATATTCTAGAAAAATAAAATAATCGAATATGAATTGTTTTTTTTTTTTAAATCTACAATTGAAGGGGAATGATGCTGAAAGCTACCAGGTCAACTTTACTAGTAACAGAGAAAAAAAGCGTGTTTGTCTGTTGTAGCGAGTTCTGTTTTTATATTAGTGAGTACAGCTTTTGAACCATAGTTTTAATTAAGGAAGTGGCTACTAGTCCAGCCAACGGAATTTTTTTCCCGCCGTCTAGCTATAGATGTGCTTCTGCGCATGTGCGGCGGACGGACTGCATATTATTGCATTTTTTTTTTGTTTTCGGGGCTAGGGTTAGGGTTAGGGCTAGGATTAGGGTTAGGGTTTGGGGTTAGGTTAGGGTTAGACGCAATATCTATCGCCGGACCCCGTAAAAAAATAATACGGAGTACGGTTAGCCGAGCGTGCGCACATCTATAGCTGGACGGCGGAAAAAAATAATTCCAGTTGGCTGGACTGGTAGCCACTGCGTTAAATTAAATAAGACCTGATACCTCACGCAGTTCAAAGGTCATTTACCATCCTCTCGATGCTTTTGATTCCGCTGAAGTAATTGGAACCAACTGGAACCAAGTCATCAAATTTCATTGTTATAAATGTGTTGTTTATTTTTTTAAATGTTATTATTAGAAACATATAAGTGAATAGCTGTTAGGGAGTTGCGAGTTGTATAGACAACACAGGGCGCCGAACTAGGATTTGGCGCCTAATGAGAGTTGTAAACCGTTTTTTTTTTTGCACTTTTCAGCAGTGCTCGATTTAAGAAAAACCAGTGCCGGGGGATGCAAAAACAAAAAATTTGCAGAGCCGGGGGATGAATGTCTATGATTTCATCCCCGGCTGAGATATATGAGCTAAAGCAGAGCCGGGGATGAATGTCTATGATTTCATCCCCGGCTGAGATATATTAGCTAAAGCAGAGCCGGGGATGACAGGTGGGTAAATCGAGCCCTGCTTTTCAGATTGGGAAGAAGGCGCCAAGGAAATCCGTAAATCGCACAGAGCGACATAAAATCTAGCTACGGCTCTGATGATTAGCCTACGCCACGGTACATCAATGTAAATTCAGGGTGTAAATTGCACATGCGTGCGATTCTGCGAGCGTTCAAGAGCGATGCTTTTATATATATATGTGCAAAGTGAAGTAGTCGGTGCGGCTCCGTGTGTCGTCTGAAAACCAAATCGACCTGCTTTAAATATGAATGATAGAAACTTGTTCTGAGAAAACCGACAAATTATTAAAAAAAAATTGAAACATACTTTTTTAAAGAATAATTATGAGTTTGTTTTATTTGTTTTGTTATTTCGCTTAGGTTAAAGGGGCCATTGGTCAATAATTGTATCCTTCATTAACCAAATATGACCAATGTGACTTAATAATTGGGGGTCGGGGGTGGCCCCATTTATCAAAGGTTATTTAGAGCTTAAGATTTACAAAGCAGTGGGCTTGACAGCGTTTATGTTGCCGACCGACCCCCACATGTAACTTTAAATAGTCGTTATAAAAATGTATGTATGGGCCCTCTGCACAAGTAACTATGCCTAGGGCCTCCCTTAACACAATAAGAACGGCATAGCCATTTAGTTGCTAACAGTAAACTAAGCTGTTTTATGCACCTTTAGTGTAATCTTTCTTTTTTAAGTTCGAGATAAAGAAATATTTACTTATGGAGTAAATCTATTTTTAGATCTATTGTTCACGTTTTATGACGTGAATGTCGTAATCGACGTGTATTGGATCGAGTGAAATCTCTAAAAAGTTGAACTTTTTACCTAAATATAGCCAATTTTTCTGCCGGGTCATGTCAAGCCATAAAAAATGTAATATACAATGGACTTGCTTACGTGACATTATTGCCTGGTTGTCAGGTTGAATAAACTGATTAGATCGCACGACCTAAGCATGTTCATAGCAGAAGATTTAAAACCCAGAAAAAAAATTGCATATACATGTATTAAAAAAAAAGTTATTTTTTATTATTATTATTAAGTTGCATAGGTCGCACTTCAATATATTTATGTTGTTTCAATTTGACAGGTACTTTAAGAGAAACCTGCAGTTTGAAGGGGGTGCCAGTTTGCTGCGTGACGTATCACCAAACCACGTGACCAAATACCGCATTCGCACGTTGAGCACATTCCATAATGGGGAAAAAGAGGAAATAGGTGTATTTATTCTCGAACCTGTGAAAGACGGTAACCCGCGGACATATACTTTTGCATCATTTGCTGTACAGTCACGAAACAGGTTGAGAACAGCTGCATTGAGGACAGCTGCGTTGAGGACAGCTGCATTGAGAACAGCTGCATTGAGAACAGCTGCGTTGAGAACAGCTGCGTTGAGAACAGCTGCGTTGAGAACAGCTGCATTGAGAACAGCTGCATTGAGAACAGCTACATTGAGGACAGCTGCATTGAGGACAGCTGCATTGAGAACAGCTGCATTGAGAACAGCTGCATTGAGAACAGCTGCATTGAGGACAGCTGTGATTGAGAACAGCTGCATTGAGAACAGCTGCATTGAGAACAGCTGCATTGAGAACAGCTGCATTGAGAACAGCTGCATTGAGAACAGCTGCATTGAGAACAGCTGCATTGAGAACAGCTGCATTGAGAACAGCTCTACCAGCCTATTAAGTGGGGGGAACGGATGGTCGTGGGGTTAACCGCTCGACTGTCGACCTGGGGGTCCCTGGTTCGATCTCCAGTAAGGACCAGTGTGTATTTCAGGTCACGGTGAAAGTTTTCCCCATATCTCCCGTGGTGCCTCCATGACCATTGTACTATAAATATATGTAGGCTATGGTGAGAATGAAAGAAGGTCACCACAAAAAAAATCGTCCCATTAACGGTTTAACTAAGAGATTTCCATCTCATCCTTACATGGACATTACACACACACTCACTCTCACACACACACACACACTCTCACACACACACACACACACACACACACACAAACACACTCACACATACACACAGCCAACTGAAAAACAAAACAAAACAACAATTGATTTTAAAAAAATACATTAAATGCACAAGAGAGGAAATTAAAAAGGCAAGTGAGGTGGTAAATGAACGCAACCTTCCCGTGGTTGAGATCTGACATCTACCACTCACCTCATTAAAATTTTTTAAACTGCCGGTTGTTATTTTTGGTTGTTATTTTTGGTTGTTTTTTCTTTTTTAAAACAAAATTTTTGATTTACTTTCAAGTCGGGATTTTTTCAAGCTGTCTGTTAATAGCGCCCATGCCATTATTGTAATGGGTAGGATGGGGGAAGGGTGTGTGTGTGTGTGGGGGCCAATTCAATATACGACCTTGACCCACATATCATTCAACAGGCTTTTCTTTTTTTTTTTTTCAAACATTCCCACATAAATTAAGAGTTGACATGTCCCGGTGTTTACTAATTCTTTTTTTTTCTAGTTGTCGTTGTTGTTGCCTGCAAGCTGTGGGTCCAACAGTTGACGACGACCATGGTCCCTCCAAACACTTCAATGCAATCAAGAAGTAGACTGACACATAGACTATGCCTAGCTAATATGTCCCTCCCCCCCCCGGGCCAATTGTTTTTGTTCATTGTTCCCTTGAATATCACGTGATATATGGGCGGTGCCTGTCACGTGTCTTATGGGGATATTGTCAACACTGGTTCGATTATGAGAATCCTCTGGGTTTTTATATTTTTAATTGTGTCGGACGGGGTGTGGTGGTGGTGGTGGGGGAGGGGCGAGAGAGAGAGAGAGAGAGAGAGAGAGAGAGATAGAGAGAGACAAAGGTTGTCTATGCCTAACGGTTCAATGCGCGGGTGGTGGTGGGGGGAGGGGAGGCCGAGTGTCATATGTGGGGCAGAGAGAGAGACGCGTTATTATAGACTATTATATCAAAGCTCTTCTATCGGGAGCGGCGCCCCCATGCCCCCATTCTCCTCTTCAGTGGCGGTTGGTCTCTACTGTGAAGGTGGATGTGTGTGTGTGGGGAGAGACTAATAAATGTCCTGTGGTCTTTTTGTCTCGAAAGTTTTGTTTTAGATTTTGCTGCATCCTGTTCTTGTAATTTTTTTCTGTCTTGGCGAATAAAAATACAACCCGTTTCGCGTAGATGTGTATGGTGCTGTATGATGATGTATGGTGCTGTGTGATGATGTATGATGATGTATGGTGATGTATGATGATTATGATAATGTATGATGATGTATGGTGATGTATGATGATGTATGGTGATATATGATGAATGTATGATGATGTATGATGATGTATGATGATGTATGAGGTTTATGATAATGTATGATGATGTATGATGATGTATGATGTTGTATGATGATGTATGAGGTTTATGATAATGTATGATGTATGATGATGTATGGTGCTGTATGATGATGTATGGTGATGTATGGTGATGTATGATGATGTATGATGATGTATGGTGATGTATGATGATGATGATGTATGGTGATTTATGAGGATGTATGATGGTGTATGATGATGTATGGTGATGTATGACGATGTATGATTACGATGTATGATGGTGTATGAAGATGTGTGTTATGGTTTATGAGGATGTATGATGGTGTATGATGAAATGTAGGATGTACGATGATGATAAAAAGTGACAAGAGAGATGTATTGATGATTAATTGAAGATGTACATGGTATTGGCACATATGTATGGTCATAAACATATGAAAGCAATCATCATCAGCCTCACATCC
Source organism: Bulinus truncatus (assembly GCA_021962125.1). Taxonomy (NCBI): domain Eukaryota; kingdom Metazoa; phylum Mollusca; class Gastropoda; family Planorbidae; genus Bulinus; species Bulinus truncatus. The sequence continues at coordinate 840,772 of JAGDYQ010000091.1, read as the reverse complement.
GATCAAATTAAAAAATCAACGTAATAAAAACTCTAGTGTAGTAAACTTAGATAAAGAACCCTAGAGTTTTATAAAACATCAAATGATTTTTAAAATCGAAGAAATCTTTACTGTACCTGAACCTTAGCTGGTTTTTGTAAAATCATTGGCACTTTTTTTGGAGTTAATGTAAAAAAAATAACCAAGTAAAAATGGAATAAAATCTGTTATGATTTCGTTTCTCGTTTTATGGCATTCATTAGAAGAGAAAAAAAAACAGTTAAAATTTATAAAAAGGTCTTTATGTTGTCAATAACACATCCAGCTGATTAAAAAAATTATTTGGGGTGGGGGGTGTCCGTGGGGGTTTTGTCCGCTGTGTCCTACAAATGTTGTAATCCATGTTATGTTTGTGAGTTTATAATGTGAACTTACTTTGTTGTTATGATGCAGGTTATGATGGAGGCTGCTTGTGTTGGGTTTATGGTGCATTCATATAGGTTTATGGTGTAGCTATGTAAGTTTGTAGTGTAGTCATGTAGGTTTAT
>JAGDYQ010000091.1:815609-839745 GCA_021962125.1 Bulinus truncatus | reverse complement strand
GTTATTCATTGCTGGCTGAAAAAACTTTTTTTTATTTAATCGTTTCATTTTTTTCTCTAAGCAATCTTTTTATTAGAATGTCATTTAATTGTTGTATTACACCTGATAATGTACAATTTTCATACTTCATACAGAAGATATAGTGTACATGGTAACAAAAAATTTCCCCAGTTACAATTATCTGGGTGATTTATAAATCTGTTGAAGATTGTAGGTTGTGACAGCGGCAAGTTTCAATTGCCCTGTGCTGTAAATGTCTCCTACTCTTTTAAGTTTGTATTTCATTTTACAGCTGCGAACTTCAGCATATGTTTTTTTTTTTTGTTTCTTGATTTTACTTTGTGAGGAATAATTCAACCCATTTACTTTGCAATTTTTTTTTTTCATCTGATTATCTAGGGCAGTTGTATATTTTGTTTAGCTAAATTTTATAGTAAAAATCATCCTTATTTTAAACGTCTTTGGTGATCAGTCTGAATGTGATTCTTCAGTACTTAAAAATTGATTTGGTATTACGATTGATTTTTTGATTCAATCGTTGTTATACAGACTTTGGTTGCCTATGTTGACCTCATCTATAATTATTTGTCTCTTGTTTTAAAAACTTTTCTTGTAAGTCCTTTGTATTTTTTATATCCTTTTTTTTACTGTTGCACTTTTACGTAATAAAAAAAAAATGACTGAACATAATCTCAGTTGCTGCCTGTGATTTTTTTCTTCTTATCATGTGTTTGTTGTGTGCAGGTGTTTGTTGTGTGCATGTGTTTGTTTGTTGTGTGCATGTGTTTGTTGTGTCTGTGTGTTTGTTGTGTGCATGTATACAAAATAAAGGACAGAAGTCATTAAAACTTACAATGGACTATGAATTTAGTTATAAAAATATAAAGTTATTTAACAAAAAAAAAATTATAAGAAGCTTTTAAGCCAGACCAGCCTAACCCACTTTCTTAGGGTGCACTACTTTGTCTTAAAATGCTTCTTGCATGAATATATATATATATATATATATATATATATATATATATATATATAAGGGGAGTTTGGGCTTAGTGCTAGCCACACAACCCCGCATTATTCTGTGATGATAGAAAATTTTTTGCACCCTATGCCACATTTTTAATACCAGTTGAGTGCACTATATGCATTGTTTTTTTTTTAAATCACGAAATGTGCCATGTCAGTATATAAATGCATGTCTAGTTGTGTACGTATGCACAGCGTCAACCAGAGATAGGTTAATGCCCAGTTGGTTTGGCAGACAAAAGGTTTTGAGAGACCCTGGTAATTTTTTTAAATATTTTTTTAAATGTACTCTTTTTAAATTCTATCATTTTTCCCTTTATTTTTTTCTTTTTACCTCCCCTTACCTTCTTTTGTGTTGTCTTTTCTTTTCCCCATGAATGAAAAATAATGTTTTGTAATTATAGATGCTATCAGATCTCCAGCCATGATATTAGTCACTACAGACTTGGGCGTATACTGACCTATGTGCGTGCTCTAAATTTATACCAAACATTAGGAGGACATGGGGGAGGGGTGGGGGCTTGGGGCGGGGGGGGGCCTAGGTTTTTCGGTAGGCGATCGTTTGATTTCAATAATGATGATTTATTTTTTATTTATTTAAAAAAAAAACTAAATAAAAAAAGATTTATTTCATTGATTAAAAAAAAAAAAGAGGTCAAAATTTTAAAATAGATATTAAGATACAGATGGAGATCTCCAGAATATAATTTAGTTTATAAATGTAGAATATTTTGCTAGTGAATATATTGTATATATATATGAAGACAATTGTTTGGTCTATTAGACAAGCGTGGGCGATACTGGACATTATGCTTGCCACACTGTGGGCGATACTGGACATTATGCTTGCCACACTGTCTCTGGTATGCTGGACATTATGCTTGCCACACTGTCTCTGGCATGCTGGGCATTATGCTTGCCACACTGTCTCTGGTATGCTGGGCATTATGCTTGCCACACTGTCTCTGGTATGCTGGGCATTATGCTTGCCACACTGTCTCTGGTATGCTGGACATTATGCTTGCCACACTGTCTCTGGTATGCTGGGCATTATGCTTGCCACACTGTCTCTGGTATGCTGGGCATTATGCTTGCCACACTGTCTCTGGTATGCTGGGCATTATGCTTGCCACACTGTCTCTGGTATGCTGGGCATTATGCTTGCCACACTGTCTCTGGCATGCTGGACATTATGCTTGCCACACTGTCTCTGGCATGCTGGGCATTATGCTTGCCACACTGTCTCTGGTATGCTGGGCATTATGCTTGCCACACTGTCTCTGGTATGCTGGGCATTATGCTTGCCACACTGTCTCTGGTATGCTCGGCATTATGCTTGCCACACTGTCTCCAGTATGCTGGACATTATGCTTACCACTGTGTCTCTAGTAAGCTGTGCTGTCTTAGGCAAACAGAGGTGATGTTGCACAGCAACGTTACTTTTCCTTCCCCCCCCCCCAGCCCCGTAGCGTGAAAATTCTACAGCAGGGGCCAGGCCAATAGCAGGGAGGGGGCAGGAAATAAATGTTACTAAGTAGAGCAAACAAGCAGAGGGGGCCAGACAAAACGCAGAGGGGGCCCGGCCCCCTCCCCCCCCCCTTGCACGCTACGGGCCTGCCCCCCCTCCCCCTTTCAACCCGAAAAACAGCTGCTGAGCCGTATGCTAAGCTGGAATAAAGGGAAGTATTTTAGAAGCCGAAAATGTAGGATGCTCTTCCTCAAATAGTAAAAAGGATGATGCCAGATTTTTTTAAAGTACTGTTCATTTTTTTATATCTGAGAAATACTAATAACCTCTTTTAAAACAATTGCTGTTTAAATAAATACTTAAATAAATACAAAGAGAATAAAAATATTTCCAGGGTTTTTTTTTTCATCGTTAGGTCACTGACTTCTTATTAGTGTCTGAGAGATAAAAATCAATAGACCCACATTTTATCGTCTGCTCTTCATTTGATTATTTGCGACTTAAATGTTGTTTTTTTTCAACAAGCCTTTGGTCAAGAAGAAAAAAAAAGTCTGGAGTAAAGAGATCATTTAAGTTTTGGTAAACACAATATATTTATATTTTAAAATCATTTTGGTTTCTTGTGAATAAGTGTAGTATGTTAAAGAAATGTGTGTTTATGTGAATGGTGTCATCAATTTGGTGTTTCAGTCTTAGATAAACATATAAATCGCGACCAGTCATTTCATCTGTTGCTCTATTTTCAGTACTGTATTTACCCAGTGTATTTTAAGCCTCAACTCAACTATAAGACTATCGAGTAATAATTCGTTACAATTTACTTAGAATGCTAATTATATATGTAACCCGTGTCATATTTTAGATAGACAAAACTAAGCGTATGAAAAAGTACACATTTTCTTAACCATCTTGCTATTCATGATGAAGTGCTGATCAGTAATGCGATAGGCTACTTTCACATCTTCATTATAGAAGGCTTACAATGGACCTACTAACAGTCAGGCACACAGCAAGAGTGGGCAAACTAATGAGTTAATAATAGGGGCCTCGAACTAAAATGACGTAACATTGTAACGGACACGAAACAAAGTTTGTCAAATTGTATTAAGGCCCCAAGGTTTGACATGTTTATTATTCGATCTACGCAAGCCTACATTTCACAAACAAGAAGCCCACTACGGCTGGTTGGGGCACTGGGCGCAGAAGAAAATATTTGGCCCCAATCAGGACCGGCCTTAGGCCCATTTTACCGATTGCTCCATATCGGGCCTCAGGGCATGGCAGAGGCCCCGCAATTTACATTTAGCATTGATGGTAATAGCAGTTAGTGTAAATAAAAATTACAAGAGGGGCCTCCCGCAATTCGTCAGGCCGGCCCTAATAATAATAATAAAAAAGACATGGAAAAAAATGTCTAAAATTGGGTTTTGTGGTTATAAAGTTGGATTTCACCCCCCCTCCTTTTCCAAGTGTAGAGCTCACACTTTGTCATAGGGGGGCGGGGGGGGGGCGGGGACAGCAGTGGAGGTAACAACTTAGGAGCCCCTTTAAAAATAAAAATAGATTAGACTCCCTTTCTCCATCTTAGCTTTACCTGTGGTGGGTTTATTTAATTCTCACACCCCGACCCATCGTCGCGGGCCTCGGGGGGCGGGGGGGGGGCTATATCGCCAGAGCTGATTTTGTGTTCGATTGGTCAAAACCTTTGGATACGCCTCTGCTGAGCTCTTGACAGTAAAGAAAGAAGAAAAAAATATGAAAATATCGATCGGTTTTTAACAAGCTCTTGAATGGTAGTTTGAGTCAGATAATTTTACTAGCAGGATAATAGTCACGCGAGTTTACATTCTTTTTTGACTCACTCTTTTAAATCAGTTTGTACTCTTTCGGTGTTTGGACTAGACCGAGTAAACAAGTTTTGAACAATAAATGGATAAAATGGAATCAGAAAATGGGGGGGGGGGGATATCTAAAGAATTTTTTTTTTAAAGTAAATCGGTTAGTGCGTCTATAGTGTAGACGTTTCAATAAATTGTGTCTTGTTATTGTCTGCACTCACACTGAACCCCTCCCACACACTGTGTCTTGTTATTGCAAGGATTGTCTGCACTCACACTGAACCACTCCCACACACCGTGTCTTGTTATTGCAAGGGTTGTCTGCACTCCCACTGACAGGCGATGGCGTAGCGGGGAAGGGGGTCAGGCGAGCATCATGCCCCGGGCGCTACTCACAAAGGGGCGCCAAATGGTATATTTTACATATAATATTATGTGGTTTTCGAATGAAGGGGGCGCTAAAAAGGTATTGTGCCCCGGGCGCGAGTTAAGCTCGCTAAGCCACTGATGACAGGGCGTCTCAAACACTCTCCGAGTGTCTCTGAATGCTGTCCTTCAATGAATCATTGTTCTGCTATTCCCCAATGAATGCATGTTCTACTGGTCTCACCAATGAATGCATGTTCTGCTGGTCTCACCAATGAATGCGTGTTCTGCTGGTCTCACCAATGAATGCATGTTCTGCTGGTCTCACCAATGAATGCGTGTTCTGCTGATGCCTACAAAGAATGTATGTTCTTTTTCTTTTTTTCTAATGAATGTATGTTCTCCTCTTCTCTCTCTCTCTCTCTCTCTCTCCCTCTCTCTCTCTCTCTCTCCCTCTCTCTCTCTCTCTCTCTCTCTCTCTCTCTCTCATCTTTGCGTTGAACGTTGTTGATTATTAGCCCATACTTTGAATTATCTAGATTACCATCACCAAACAACGGTCAGCAGGCAGAATCCAACCCTCGAGGTCAGTGCGTTAGGCCCGCCGACGGTACTTGACCATACTTGATAAAACATAATATGGAATACGAGACGTTGGGATACTTTTAATAATTGAAATGATTAAATGACTAGTATTCGTCATTTATCAGTTATCCGGCTCAGTGTTTACCAAGTTTGGTGGCCCCTTAACTAGATTCAAGAATATTGTGTAAATAGTAAAGTAGTTAAAGCTCCCTTAGCCCAAAAGGGGCCATCCGAGCAGACAAAGTGTAGAATTTATCCGTTTCTGTTAGCTCGGCATAGCAGAGTGCAACAGCCGCCTTTACTTCCCAAACTAAGGTCAGGTTTTTTTTAGTTCAAGCTGGGTAAACTTAATGGACATTCTACAAACTTTCAGCAGGACCTAGACTAATCCCCTTAGTTCTCACTAAGGAATCAAACCCAGGACTCTAAGGTCGACGGTTTAGCCCTCTACACCACTCGGCCATCCGTGTGAATAATTTAATTTATATTTATTTATTGATTTTGTTTTTCATATTGGCGGGAAGAGTTATCAAGGTAGAGCTATTCATAAGTATTAATGTAATAAGCCGAAGTCTGGACATTAAAAAAAGGGCTTTCAAATACATTTTTTTTATATGCAAAGGTGCCTGGGGGCTAACGAAGATCGAGGGCCGGCCCCGCCCCCCCTGAAAACAAAGAAACACGGTGACTGTTGAAACTGCCGGGCGATGAAAGTGACACATTTTAATTGGATTCCTCACATCCTAACCAGAGGCTAAATATATCCCGCCCGTAGAGTTGAATACGTTCGCGACACCAACTATCTATAGGCCAGTGCCCCGTACATTGCGTCATCACGAGCCTCTGACAGTGTCCACGTATGTTGGCTAAATCATTATAGGGCATAATTATGCCCACGACAGGGGTCCCTAAAAGGGCACCCCATTCCCGGATCATACTGCGGCGACCCTGCAAAGGAATACACTCTTCACTTTTATTTTTGTTTACAAAATAAAATAAAAATTAAAATAAAAACAAAAACAAAACAAAACAAAAAAAAAACTCTTGAAGGCGGAAGGAAGCCCCGCCCACCACTTAATCTGGCTGACAGTTTGTATGAGTGAAGTGTATTACTGAAGTCTGCAACAACTTCCTGGTAGTCACCAACAATGTTTTTATTATTATTTCATGTCCAGGATGTACACAGATAAATAAGTCTTTTCTCAGACAACCCGGAATAATCAGTTTTGCCAAAGTGGCGGATTTTCCCGCCAACTGAGGGTGTTGTTTTTCGGTCATCGACGGAAAACTTACACCGTTGGCTGGCGGTTAGTGGCGGGTTTTATATTACGTTGATGAGATTTGAGCAATAAAAGACACATAAAATCTAACAATGGGTGTACAATTGGACATTTTTTTTCTAATTTTTACTATTCTGGAAAGTAAAAAAGTAAAAGTTCCCTTAACCGTAACGGGTCATCGGGGCAGATGAAGTGTAGAATTCATCTGTTTCTATAACCTCGGCATATGAAAGGGTTGTGTGGTTAGCACAACGCCCAGCCGCCTTTACTCCCCCAACTTAAAGTCAGGTACCCATTTAAAGCTGGGTGGACTTGGGGACTATCACCAGGACCTGAAAAAATCCTAAGGTTCTCACTGAGATTCGAACCCGGGACCCTCCGGTCGACAGTCGAGCGCTCTACACCGCACGACCACCCGCACTTCTGGGAAGTGTTTGTTATAAAACATCTGGCAACATTAACCCGGATGTTGCTTCACATAAGACTCATAAATAAAACCATTCATTAATTTTTCCCCCAGCTTAACAGCAGCAAATAGTATAAGTGGACTTTAAATCCACTTTTGAGTTTTACCATTTATTCCCAAGGAAGTGGATGTTTCTTGAGAAAATGAATATTTATAAAAAAAAATGTTTAACAACAAAAGTTTAGAAAAAAAACATTATTTCTGAGAATTCATTATTGATGATTTTCATTTAAAAATTTGAAAAAGCCAGCACAATCATAAGTGACCCAAGGAAATAAAACGAATGAATATTCCTGGGTCAACACTTGCGCTCGTGGGCCGCTAAGCTGTTTCAGTGGGGAATCTGAAGGGCGGTGAAACCTGTTATGGGGCTACTTGTGGTTCAGTAGTGGATTAAGGTTGTTTTGGGGCCACGGGTGCATAATAGAATATTGGCACTCCTACAGAGATGGAGAAACCCTGCAAGTGTGCAATTAGGGTTTGTGGTGATGGTGATGGTGGTGGTGGTGGTGATGGTGGTGGTGGTGATGGTGGTGGTGATGGTGGTGGTGATGGTTGTGATGGTGATGGTGGTGATGGTGGTGGTGATGGTGATGGGGATGGTGGTGATGGTGGTGATGGTGGTGGTGATGGTGGTGGTGGTGATGATGGTGGTGATGGTGGTGATGGTGGTGGTGGTGATGGTGGTGGTTATGGTGGTGGTGGTGTTGGTGATGGTGGTGGTGATGGTGGAGATGGTGGTGGTGGTGATGGTGGTGGTGGTGATGGTGGTGGTGGTGATTGTGGTGGTGGTGGTGATGGTGGTGGTGGTGATAGTGGTGGTGGTGGTGGTGATGGTGGTGATGGTGGTGATTGTGGTGGTAATGGTGGTGGTGATGGTGGTGATGGTGATGGTGGTGGTGGTAGTGGTGATGGTTGTGATGGTGGTGGTGATGGTGGTGGTGATGGTGGTGATGGTGGTGGTGGTGGTGATGGTGGTGGTGTTGGTGATGGTGGTGTTGGTGGTGTTGGTGATGGTGGTGGTGATTGTGGTGGTGGTGGTGATGGTGGTGGTGGTGATAGTGGTGGTGGTGATGGTGGTGATGGTGGTGGTGGTGGTGATGGTGGTGGTGGTGGTGATGGTGGTGGTGATGGTGATGGTGGTGGTGGTGATGGTGGAGGTGGTGATGGTGAAGGTGGTGATAGTGGTGGTGGTGATTGTGGTGATTGTGGTGGTGATGGTGGTGGTGGTGGTGATGGTGATGGTGGTGATTGTGGTGGTGGTGATGGTGATGGTGGTGGTGATGGTGATGGTGGTGGTGGTGGTGGTGATGGTGGTGATGGTGGTGGTGGTGATGGTGGTGGTGGTGGTGATGGTGGTGGTGATGGTTGTGATGGTGGTGGTGGTGGTGATGGTGGTGGGGGGAGAAGGTCCTTTGACCGATTGCTCCAAATTGGTTAGCATTAATAGAAATAGTTGTTATTAAAATATATTAAAAGAGGGGCCCTTGCAAGCATCCGTTAAATTGGGCCCCGCAATTCATAAGGCCAACCCACCGTTAAATCAGCCTTTGTTATGGTTAATGCTTAGTTCCAGTATATGCTTTTCAAGCAGACGTTAACCATTTTAAAAAAATCCACGCAATCAAAATCCTTTATAAAACTTTATCAGAACCACTGGTATGTTACGTACAAACAGACAGAACCAGAAGTATACAGGGCCGCTTGATCATTTAGGCACAGTAGGCACTGTGCCTAGGGCCTACGGACTTTTCAAGGGCATACGAAAGCATGAAAAGTGAAAACAAGTTTAGAATGCCACTAAAGTTTAATAAACTTTGTATTAAAAGTAACTTTATAATCGTGTGAGATGAGCACGTCAAGCTGCAGTGCTGTAGATCTGTAAATTACAGTATGATACATTGTCGGCTCTTTGTCCTAGCAAAAGTCATATGACGTCCTCAAATGTCATTTCCCTCATCAAACTTTTTCAATTGAATGTAGTGCCAGGGAGGATAGTTGTGTTTGTCCCATCCTTGACCGAAGATACGTTTTTATCTTCAAAAAATTATTTAAAAATGAAGTCGAGGAGGGCCTACGACTTTGGAAGTGCATAGGGGCCTACGAGGACCTTAAAACGGCCCTGGAACTATAGGCCTACTTCATTTAACGACTTAATTAAGGGCAGAAAAACAACGGACCTTTTAAGGGACATAACCGGTTAAAACAACCCTGAAACTAAATATCGAAAAGAAACAAATAATGCATTATTTCCCCTTCTTTTTATAGCCTCGTTCTATCTCGCACACAGACAACAAACGTAAGAAATGTATTCTGCTGTAGTTTGATCTCTCTCTCTCTCTCTGTCTCTCTCTCTCCCCCCCCCTCTCTCTCTCTCTCAATCTCTCTCTCTGTCTCTCTCTCTCTCTCTCTCTCTCTCTCATTCTAACCTCTGTGCATTGAACGTTGTTGATTATTTAACCCGTACTTTGAATTACCCAGATTTGGGGGGGGGGGGGGGGTCAACAACGGGCCCGCGGGCCGAATCCGACACAAATAAATGAAAAACTGTAAAAAGTACGTCAACAAAACAAAAAGCCTCACGCCTCGTATTGAACGTTTTTCTTGTTTTATTTGTCTAACGTTATTGTGTCCGCATTTTACTAATACCGCCCCACACACACACACCACTCACGCACACACTCAGACACACACATCCCCACCCCCCTATATTCCGACCCCCCGACCCCCCCCCCCTATTCCCTCCAGAAAAATCTTTAAAAATTGCAGAATTTCACTTTTATTCTGCCACGTCAGAGCTTTACTCCACAGTCAGTTCATTGAGCTTCGTTTCTGCCTTGTCCGTTATATCCCCGCGGCGCAACAGTCGTGGAGGCATCGCGGGTACAAGTAGGACCGTCTTAACGTTGTCAGGGGCCCTATGCGCTTAGAAACAGAAGCGTATATGGGGGCCCCCTCGCAGGATAGTAATTTAATCAAGTACATATTACCATATATACGAGCATAAAACAATTGGTTAAATTCATTTTTCTGGCTGTATTTGATCCGTTTTTAATAGAACTAGAGCCGGATTTGCAATTTTAGGGGCCCTGGGCCAACAAAAATTTGAGGCCCCATTTTGAAACAGAGGGTCCCACATATCAGCGTTTGTCAATGGGCCCCACGTGTCATTGTTTGTCAGATCCCCTTATTCTCTGTCTGAAGCCCGAGCACACACTATACTACATAGGGGCCCCAAAATAAATTGACCATTTACGTTTCATTGTTTAGTTTGATAGTCATGGCCCATCTAACGGTGAAGACGATAATCAAATAATCAGCCGCTCAATTTAATAAAACTTGTACGATCGCTTAGTATGGGAGGCCACCTTGATCTCGTAGTGCACCCGAAAAAATGCCCCAGAAGAGAAGGGTGAGGACGTGGGACGAGCATGGGATTGGATTGCCTTTGTCAAGCTATGCTAATAATTTTGTTTTTGTACTAATTCAAAACCTTTTGTGACGTTTTTTTATTACGCTGTTCTGAGATCTCCTTTTTTTTTAAATCTCGCTTCTTGGTCACGTGATAAAGATAATTACGCGGGAATACAAAAGCCAAGCACGTGCGCGAGTTATTATTGCGCATGTTCTTTCTTCTGCCTAAACACCTGTTTAACTCTTTTCTCTTCCTGCTGACTCACACTTGTACCACGTGGTATTGGTGTTTATCTTTATGCGAATATTCTAGAAAAATAAAATAATCGAATATGAATTGTTTTTTTTTTTTAAATCTACAATTGAAGGGGACGATGCTGAAAGCTACCAGGTCAACTTTAATAGTAACAGAGAATAAAGCGTGTTTGTCTGTTGTAGCGAGTTCTGTTTTTATATTAGTGAGTACAGCTTTTGAGTCATAGTTTTAATTAAGGAAGTGGCTACCAGTCCAGCCAACTGGAATTTTTTTTTCCCGCCGTCTAGCTATAGATATGCATTTGCGCATGTGCGGCAGACGGACTGCATATTATTGCATATTTTTTTTTTTGTTTTTGGGGCTAGAGTTAGGGCTAGGGCTAGGATTAGGGTTAGGGTTTGGGGTTAGGGTTAGGCGCAATATCTATAGCCGGACCCCGTAAAAAATAAAATAATACGGAGTACGGTTAGCCGAGGGCATGCGCTCATCTATAGCTGGACGGCGGAAAAAAAAATAATAATTCAAGTTGGCTGGACTTGTAGCCACTGCGTTAAATTATATAAGACCTGACACCTCACACAGTTCAAAGGTCATTTACTACCCCGATGCTTTTGATTCCGTTGAAGTAATTGGAACCAACTGAACCAAGTCATCAAATTTCATTGTTATAAATGTGTTGTTTATTTTTTTTAATGTTTTTATTAGAAAACATAGATAAGTGAATAACTGTTAGGGAGTTGCGGGTTGTCCGACAACACAGCGCGCCGAACTAGGATGGGGCGCCTAATGAGAGCTGTAAACTGTATTTTGCACTTTTCAGCAGTGCTCGATTTAAGAAAAAAAACAGTGCGGGAGATGCAAAAAAAAAAGTTCTGCAGAGCTGGTGATAAATGTCTATGATTTCATCCCCGGCTGAGATATATTAGCTAAAGCAGAGCCGGGGAGGACAGGTTGTAAATCGAGCCCTGCTTTTCAGATTGGGAAGAAGGCGCCAAGAAGAACTGTAACTCGCACAGTGCGACATAAAATCTAGCTACGGCTCTGATGATTAGCCTACGCCACGGTACCTCAATGTAAATTCAGGGTGTAAATTGCACGTGCGTGCGATTCTGCGCGCGTTCAAGAGCGATGCTTATATTTATATTTATATATATATATATATATATATATATATATATATATATATATATATATATATATGTGTGTGTGTGTGTGTGTGTGTGTGTGTGTGCAAAGTGAATTAATCGGTGCGGCTCCGTCTGTCGTCTCAAAACCAAATCGACCTGTTTTAAATATGAATGATAGAAACTTCTTGTGAGAAACCGACAAATTAAAAAAAAAATTGAAACATACTTTTTTTTAAGAATAATTATGAGTTTGTTTTATTTGTTTTGTTATTTTGCTTTGATTAAAGGGGCCTTTAGTCAAAAATTGTATCCTTCATTAACCTAATATGACGAATGTGACTTAAAAATTGGGGGGTCGGGGGCCCCATTTATCAAAGATTATTAGAGCTTAAGATTTGCAAAGCAGTGGGCTTGACAGCGTTTATGTTGCCGACCGACCCCCACATGTAACTTTAAATAGTCTTTATAAATATGTATGTATGGGCCCCCACAAGTACCTTTGCCTGGGGCCTCCCTATCACCCTAAGAACGGCATAGTCATTTAGTTGCTAACAGTAAACTAGGTTGTTTTATGCACCTTTTGTGTAATCTTTCTTTTTCAAGCTCGAGATAAAGAAATATTTACTTATAGAGTAAATCTATTTTTAGATCTATTGTTCACGTTTTATGACGTGAATGTCGTAATTGACGTGTGTTGGAACGAGTGAAATCTCTAAAAAGTTGAACTTTTACCTAAATACAGCCAATTTTCTGCCGGGTCATGTCAAGCCATAAAAAATAATATACAATGGACTTTGCTTACGTGACATTATTGCCTGGTTGTCACGTTGAATAAACTGATTGGATCGCACTGACCTAAACATGTTCGTAGCGGAAGATTTAAAACCCAGAATTTTTTTATTATTATTAAGTTGCATAGTTTACACTATATTTATGTTGTTTCAATTTAACAGGTATTCAAACTGGGCCCGTTCCTACCAGGACCGGCCTTATGCCGATTTGACCGATTGTTCCGAATGGGGCCCCCGCGCTCGGCAGGGGCCCCGCAATTTACATTTCGATTATCACTATCAGGCATGTCTCTTGCAATAAGGCCAGAAGAGGGGCCCCGCAAGCATCAGTTGAATTGGGCCCCACAAAGGTCGGCTCTTGTTCAGACGACATTGGGTGCCCCTAGACAAAGATAAATTTCGTAGCCCTGTGCAAAGGTAATTTGAAGCCCCCCCTTCCATGGGCAAAATAAAAACGCGATCAAAGCCGACTCTTGGGTCCCAAATAATCATTGACAACGGGGACTCCGTCTGGCCCCATTCCCCCAACTTAGATAACGGCAAAGTAAAAGTCCCGCATGAGGGGCCCCCTCTGCTAGTTTTCTCCATCCATTAGAACCACTTTTCTCAACCGCTGGTACGCAGGGCCGGTCCCAATTAAAAAGAAATGCTTGGTCCCCCCTTTTCTAATTTTTTCTTTTACAATAACAACTATTACTATCAATGCGAAATGTAAATTGCGGGGCCCCTGCCAGGTGCGGGGCCCAGTTAGGAGCTATGGGACAAATCGGCCTAAGGCCGGCCCTGGTGGTACATGCACCTTCAAGTGGTACGGAAAAGGTTATGCCAGGGCTCGACATCTAATTTTCGTTTAAAGAAACCTGGAGTTTGAAGGGGGTTGCCAGTTTGCTGCGTGACGTATCAGCAAACCACGTGACCAAATACCGCATTCGCACGTTGAGCACATTCCATGATGGGGGAAAAATGGGTGTATTTATTCTCGAACCTGTGTGTGACGGTAACCCGCGGACATATACTTTTGCATCATTTGCTGTACAGTCACGAAACAGGCTGAGAACAGCTGCATTGAGAACAGCTGCATTGAGGACAGCTGCATTGAGAACAGCTGCATTGAGAACAGCTGCATTGACAACAGCTGCATTGAGAACAGCTGCATTGAGAACAGATCTACCAGCCTATTGGGTGGGGGGGGGGAAACGGATGGTCGTGGGGTTAACCGCTCGACTGTCGACCTGGGGGTCCCTGGTTCGATCTCCAGTAAGGACCAGTGTGTATTCAGGTCACGGTGAAAGTTTTCCCCATATATACTATATATATATATATATATATATATATATATATATATATATATATAATATATATATAGGCTATGGTGAGAATAAAAGAAGGTCACCACAAAAAAATCGTCCCATTAACGGTTTAACTAAGAGATTTCATATCATCCTTACATGGACATTACACACACACACACACACATACACACAGCCAACTGAAAAACAAAAACAAAACAACAATTGATTTTAAAAAAATACAGTAAATGCACAAGAGAAAAATTAAAAGGCAAGTGAGTTGGTAAATGAACGCGACCTTCCCGTGGTTGAAACCTGACATCAACCACTCACCTCATTGAAATTTTTAAACTGCCGGTTGTTATTTTTGGTTGGTTTTTTTTTTTGGTTGTTTTCTTTTTTTAAAACAAAATTTTTGATTTTACTCTTTCATGGCGGGATTTTTTTCAAGCTGTCTGTTAATAGCGCCCGCCATTATTGTAATGGGTAGGGTGGGGGAAGGGTGTGTGTGTGTGGGGGGGGCTAATTCAATATACGACCTTGACCCACATATCATTCAACAGGCTTTTCTTTTTTTTTTTCAAACATTCCCACATAAATTAAGAGTTGGCATGTCCCGGTGTTTACTAATTTTTTTTTTCTAGTTGTTGTTGTTGTTGCCTGCAAGCTGTGGGTCCAACAGTTGACGACGACCATGGTCCCTCCTCACACTTCAATGCAATCAAGAACTAGACTGACACATAGACTATGCCTAGCCAACATGTCCCCCCCACCGGGCCAATTGTTTTTGTTCATTGTTCCTTTGAATATCACGTGATATATGGGCGGCATCTGTCACGTGTCTTATGGGGATATTGTCAACACTGGTTCGATTATGAGAATGCTCTGGGTTTTTTATTTTTAATTGTGTCGGACGGGTGTGGTGGTGGTGGTGATGGTGGGGGAGGGCGGGAGAGAGAGAGAGAGAGAGAGAGAGAGAGAGAGAGAGAGAGAGAGAGAGAGAGAGAGACAAAGGTTGTCTATGCCTAACGGTTCAATGCGCGAGTGATGGTGGGGGGGGGGAGGGGAGGCCGAGTGTCATATGTCGGGGCAGAGAGAGACACGTTATTGTAGACTACATGTCTTATATCAAAGCTCTTCTATCGGGAGCGGCGTCCCCACGCACCCATTCTCCTCTTTAGTGGCGGTTGGTCTACTGTGGGGGTGGGGGGGGGGGAGGACTAATAAATGTCCTGTGGTCTTTTTGTCTCGAAAGTTTTGTTTTAGATTTTTGTTGCATCCTGTTCTTGTAATTTTTTTTCTGTCTTGGCGAATGAAAATACAATCCGTTTCGTGTAGATGTATGGTGCTGTATGATGATGTATGGTGATGTATGATGATGTATGGTGATGTATGGTGATGTGTGATGTTGTATGATGATCTATGGTGCTGTATGATGATGCATGGTGATGTATGATGATGTATGCTGATGTATGATGATGTATAATGATGTATGGTGATGTATGATGATTATGATAATGTATGATGATGTATGATGATGTATGGTGCTGTATGATGATGTATCGTGCTGTATGATGATGTATGATGATGTATGGTGATGTGTGATGATTATGATAATGTATGATGATGTATGATAATGTATGATGATGCATGATGATGTATGATCAAGTATGATAATGTATGATGATTATGATAATGTATGATGATGTATGCTGATGTATGATAATGTATGGTGATGTATGATGATGTATGGTGATTATGATGATGTATGATGATGTATGGTGATGTATGATGATGTATGATGATTATGATAATGTATGATGATGTATGATGATGTATGATGATGTATGATGATTATGATAATGTACGATGATGTATGATGATGTATGGTGATGTATGATGATGTATGATGATTATGATAATGTACGATGATGTATGATGATGTATGGTGATGTATGATGATGTATGGTGATTATGATAATGTACGATGATGTATGATGATGTATGGTGATGTATGATGATTATGATAATGTATGATGATGTATGAGGATGTATGTTGATGTATGCTGATGTATGCTGCTGTATGATGATGTATGGTGATGTGTGATGATATATGATGATGTATGATGGTGTATGATGATGTATGTTGATGTATGATGATGTATGATGATGTATGGTGATTTATGAGGATGTATGATGGTGTATGATGATGTATGGTGATATGTGATGATGTATGATGATGTATGTTGATGTATGATGATGTATGATGATGTATGGTGATTTATGAGGATGTATGATGGTGTATGATGATGTATGGTGATGTGTGATGATGTATGATGATGTATGATGGTGTATGACGATGTATGATGGTGATGTATGGGGGTTTATGAGGATGTATGCCGGTGTATGATGATGTATGGTGATGTATGATGATGATGTATGCTGATTTATGAGGATGTATGATGGTGTATGATGATGTATGGTGATGTGTGATGATGTATGATGATATATGATGGTGTATGACGATGTATGATGGTGATGTATGGGGGTTTATGAGGATGTATGCCGGTGTATGATGATGTATGGTGATGTATGATGATGATGTATGGTGATTTATGAGGATGTACGAAGATTACGGTTTTTATGATGATGTATGGTGATGTATGATGATTTATGGTGATTTATATCTTGGTTCGGATGTAAGCTATTGCAGGGCTTTGTTGCATCCGGATTAAACCCCAGCGTAGTAAACCCCCAGCGTAGTAAGCCCCCAGCGTAGTAAACCCCCAGAGTTGTAAACCCCCAGAGTTGTAAACCCCCAGCGTAGTAAACCCCCAGAGTTGTAAACCCCCAGAGCTGTAAACCCCAAGCGTAGTAAATCCCCAGAGTTGTAAACCCCCAGAGCTGTAAACCCCAAGCGTAGTAAACCCCCAGAGTTGTAAACCCCCAGAGCTGTAAACCCCAAGCGTAGTAAACCCCCAGAGTTGTAAACCCCTGGAGTACATAAACCTTACTTAGAATATATGATGTAATAGCAGTGCTCGATTTAAGAAAAAACCAGTGCCGGGGATGAACAAAATTTTCTGCAGAGCCGGGGATAAATGTCATCCCCGGCGGGGATTAAAAAAGCTAAACCAGAGCCGGGGATGTCAATTCTCAGTGCTGGGGATATCCCGTCATCCCCAGCGGCGGCGAGATACCAACAATTTTTTTGAGGATCTTCAATTTACAATCCATGGGCCAACAAGTAACTAAATTATTTTCATAGACAAAACCAAAAAAAATATTTTTAAAAATGGGGAAAACATTTGTCTTAATTAACATAGTTCACGTTGGTTCAAACAAATTTGAAGCTGCACATTAATAGGACAAGCAATGAATTTATTTTTAACAAAAAATTCAAATGTTTCATTTACTCTCTGTTTGTTGAAATCGAATATTCCATTACTCGTAATTATTTCAATCATTTAAACAAATTATGACGTTGTTATATAACTTATTCTTTTGTTGGTTTACCAGAAGGTACATCGCTGGCAGAATGCCTTCCGTATTTTAACCACATTGTGACATACAACTTTGCATCAACATATTGAAGTGGTGGACCATTAATTTTAATATAGGAGTCCCCGGGCCTAAAAATGAAAACGATGCAGTATGAATTGCAATGAATGACTGTCCGAGCAGGCGCGGTTCTAGGGTTAGGCGATATACGCCCCCCCCCCCCACAGCCTACTATCCCCTGGCCTACATACTGGCCTTCCCGAGGACCGATTCCTAGATCCGCCTAGTGTCAGCAAATTAGTATCAGCATCATCAAGAGAAAATTCCTTTTAGATTACACTGTTTGGTTTAATTTTATAACATCTGACTTATCTTACAGCTGTGAATCAGTCTTGAAAACTTATATTACACAGTTTGATTTAATTTTATAACATCTGACGTATCTTATAGCTGTGAATAAGTCTTGAAAACCTATATTACACTGTTAACGAGCAAATGGTTTTACTCCACTGTTACTAATTACTATTAAACATAAATCTAGTGCGTGCAGAATAAAACATTTTATCAATACATCCAGCTACTTAGGTATTTTGATTTCAACTTCAAATTAAACTTATTAAAGTCGGATAATCTAAATTTGTAATAACAAATAATCGTTACGGATATACTGTAACAAATGATTTACACTCAGTAGACGTAGTATAAAAACCATCGTTTTGAGATTTCACTCCTTGAAATACAGTTTTTGTTTGTAAAATTAAAATAAAATTACTTTAAATCTCTGTCTCGATGTTTATATCAAAATTTTTTTTTTCGATTGATAACTTGCGCCTTACGACTTACGAGCGACGAATTAAAAGTGAACATAAAATTAGAACCAAAGATTACAAAAAAAAAAATACTTCGAACTCTTGCTGTACGTTTATTTCTATTGATTCGGTAGATAGAAACGCAGTACAAAATTATGAAGTTAAACTTCAATATTTCCAGTACTCGCTCGACTTTAACAAAGAAAAAAACAGTTACGGGGATGAAAAAAAAAATTCCGCAGAGCCAGGGAAAAATGTCATCCCCGGCAGGGATGACATTAGCTAAAGCAGAGCCGGGGATGACAGTCCTCAGTGCCGGGGATATCCCCGGCGGTAAATCGAGCACTGTGTAATGGTTAACTTAGTTGTAAAAAAAAAATAGTTCAGTTAAAAAAACATCAAGTTAAATCATTTTTTATAAAACATCAAATGATTTTTTTTTTAAAAACAAAGAAACCTTATTAAATAAACCTTAGCTATTTTTTGTAAAATTATTGGCATTTTTAGAGCATTTTCGAAAAAAAAATGCTCTATTGTCCCCGTTTTGTCTGTCTGTCTGTCTGTCTGTCCGTCATCACCCTAGATCTCAACAACCATAAGTCCTAGACCCATGATGTATATATCATTTTGTAGGTCTTGGCCTGCCATGTGTGCAGCAAAAGTTCATTTCGCGATCTGACCTCTGAGGGCCGTAAAAGGGGGCTTATAAAGTACCGTTTTTTACTATATAAGCTGTATTAATAAAGGAGCGCCCTATATCTCAGCCACCATAAGTCCTAGACCCATGATGTATATATCATTTTGTAGGTCTTGGCCTGCCAAGTGTACATCAAAAGTTCTTTTTGCGATAGGACCTCTGAAGGCCGGGCTTCAGGGCTCCTAAGGGGCTTATATATTATATATATATAGCCCCATTCTACACCTTGTACGTTCAATAACCCATTCATTTGGTGCGAAATACTGCAGCACGTAGTTTCACCAAGATTTATTAAGAAACTCATCAAATGAAATAGTAAGTTTGTGTTTAATCGAAAGTATCAGAGCTATGCAACAATTGACGGAGTTTTCGGACGATTAAATGACTACAATTTCGAATGTTTTCAATCATGAGTCCTATTTCAGTAACCACAAACCACTTGTAGTTAGATTTAAGAGAAAATATTTTTTTTCAAATATAAGGAAACGTCTTTATAATATTTTTTTTACAGATATATGCATTACACAATTGAATTTATAAACATTTCCAAATTTACAAATATTTACTGAAAGCTAACAAACGTACTGATACATAACATGAAAATGCGCTAACACGTCCTGTGTCCAGAATGGAACAGGCTTAATTGCTTGTTTTTTTTTTTTTGGGAAGTTAATGTAAAAAAATAACCAAGTTAAAAATGAATAAAATCTGTTATGATTTCGTTTCTCGTTTTATGGCATTCATTTGAAGAGGAAAAAAAACCAGTTAAAATTTATAAAAAGGTCTTTATGTTTCAATAACACATCTAGCTGATTAAAAAAAAAATTTATTTGGGTGGTGGGGGGGGGTTGTCCGTGGGGGGTTTTGTCCGCTGTGTCCTACAAATGTTGTAAGCCATGTTATGTTTGTGAGTTTATAATGAAAAACTTACTCTGCTGTTATGGTGCAGGTTATGATGTAGGCTGCTTGTGTTGGGTTTATGGTGCATTCATACAGGTTTATGGTGTAGCTATGTCAGTTTGTTGTGTAGCCATGTAAAATTATGGTGTAGCCATTTAGCTTTATGATGTTGCCATGCATGTTTGTGGTGTAGCCATGTAAGTTTATGGTGCAGCCATGTAAAATTATGGTGTAGCCATGTAGGTTTATGGTGTAGCCATAAAGGTTTTTCGTAGATTTCGTAGTTTACCGCTTGCATTTCAATAGTATTTTGTGTTGTAGTTTGGTTTTTGAAAATGATATGAATCATCAAAGTTAAGATATCAATAATTAAAGATATGATATCAATAATTCAAGATATGATGTCAATAATTAAAGATAAGATATCAATAATTAAAGATAAGATATCAATAATTAAAGATAAGATATCACTAATTGAAGGTATGATATCAATAATTAAAGATAAGATATCAATAATTAAAGATAAGATATCAATAATTAAAGATAAGATATCAATAAAAAAAGATATCATATCAGTAATTAAAGATATGATATCAATAATTAAAGGTATGATATCAATAATTAAAGATATGATATCAATAATTAAAGGTATGATATCAATAATTAAAGGTATGATATCAATAATTAAAGGTATGATATCAATAATTAAAGGTATGATATCAATAATTAAAGATATGATATCAATAATTAAAGGTATGATATCAATAATTAAAGATATGATATCAATAATTAAAGATATGATATCAATAATTAAAGGTATGATATCAATAATTAAAGATATGATATCAATAATTAAAGGTATGATATCAATAATTAAAGATATGATATCAATAATTAAAGGTATGATATCAATAATTAAAGATATGATATCAATAATTAAATGTATGATATCAATAATTAAAGATATGATATCAATAATTAAAGATATGATATCAATAATTAAAGATAAGATATCAATAATTAAAGTATGATATCAATAATTAAAGGTATGATATCAATAATTAAAGATATGAAATCAATAATTAAAGATATGATATCAATAATTAAAGGTATGAGATCAATAATTAAAGGTATGATATCAATAATTAAAGGTATGAGATCAATAATTAAAGGTATGATATTAATAATTAAAGATATGATATCAATAATTAAAGATAAGATATCAATAATAAAAGTTATGATATCAATAATTAAAGGTATGATATCAATAATTAAAGATATGATATCAATAATTAAAGGTATGATATCAATAATTAAAGGTATGATATCAATAATAAAAGGTATTCTATTAATGTTATGATTCGGTGGAGATATTATTACCTGAACACTGTTAATGGCGTCATTATTGAAACTTAAAACATAAAAACCAAGCCAAGGGTGTCTCGAATTTATTTACTTATCTACAAAGGGTCAGCTCACAGGGTCAGCTCACAGGGTCAGCTCACAGGGTCAGCTAACAGGGTTAGCTCACAGGGTCAGCTGACAGTGTAAGCTCACAGAGTCGGCTCAAGTGGTCAGCTCACAGGGTTATCTAACAGTGTCAGCTCAAAGGGTTAAAAAAGAGGGTCAAATCACAGGGTCATCTCACAAGGTCATCTCACAGGATCACCTCATAGGGTCAACTCACAGGATCAGCTCACAGTGTCAGCTCACAGGGTTAACTCAGAGGGTCAGCTCACAGGGTCATCTCACAAGGTCATCTCACAGGATCATCTTATAGGGTCAGCTCACAGGGTCAGCTCACAGTGTCAGCTCACAGGGTTAGCTAACAGTGTCAGCTCACAGGGTTAGCTAACAGTGTCAGCTCAAAGGGTTAACTAAGAGTGTCAGCTCACAGTGTCAGCTCACAGTGTCAGCTCACAGGGTCAGCTGACAGTGTAAGCTGACAGTGTCGGCTCACGTGGTCAGCTCACAGGATCAGCTCACAGTGTCAGTTCACAGGGTTAACTCAGAGGGTCAGCTCACAGGGTCATTTCACAAGGTCATCTCATAGGATCAGCTTATAGGGTCAGCTCACAGGGTCAGCTCACAGTGTCAGCTCACAGTGTCAGCTCACGTGGTCAGCTCACAGGGTTAGCTAACAGTGTCAGCTCAAAGGGTTAACTAAGAGTGTCAGCTCACAGGGTCATCTCATAGGGTCATCCCACAGTGAAAGCTCACAGAGTCAACTCACAGGGTCAGCTAACAGTTTCAGCTCACAGAGTCAGCTCACAGTGTCAGCTCACAGAGCCAGCTCACAGTGTCAGCTCACAGTGTCAGCTCACAGGGTCATCTCACAGTGTCAGCTCACAGTGTCATCTCACAGTGTCAGCTCACAGGGTTAGCTCACAGGGTCAGCTGACAGTGTAAGCTCACAGTGTCGGCTCACGTGGTCAGCTCACAGGGTTAGCTCACAGGGTCAGCTCAAAGGGTTAAATAACAGGGTCAAATCACATGGTCATCTCACAAGGTCATCTCACAGGATCAGCTCATAGGGTCAGCTCAAAGGGTCAGCTCACAGGGTTAACTCAGAGTCAACTCACAGGATCAACTCACAAGGTCATCTCACAGGATCAGCTTATAGGGTCAGCTCACAGTGTCAGCTCACAGTGTCAGCTCACAGTGTCAGCTCACATGGTCAGCTCAAAGGGTTAACTAAGAGTGTCAGCTCACAGGGTCATCTCATAGGGTCATCCCACAGTGTAAGCTCACAGAGTCAGCTCACAGGGTCAGCTAACAGTTTCAGCTCACAGAGTCAGCTCACAGTGTCAGCTCACAGAGCCAGCTCACAGTGTCAGCTCACAGTGTCAGCTCACAGGGTCAGCTCACAGTGTCAGCTCACAGGGTCAGCTCACAGTGTCATCTCACAGTGTCAGCTCACAGGGTTAGCTCACAGGGTCAGCTGACAGTGTAAGCTCACAGTGTCGGCTCACGTGGTCAGCTCACAGGGTTAGCTCACAGGGTCAGCTCAAAGGGTTAAATAGCAGGGTCAAATCACATGGTCATCTCACAGGATCAGCTCATAGGGTCAGCTCAAAGGGTCAGCTCACAGGGTTAACTCAGAGTCAACTCACAGGATCATCTCACAAGGTCATCTCACAGGATCAGCTTATAGGGTCAGCTCACAGTGTCAGATCACGTGGTCAGTTCACAGGGTCATCTCACAGGGTCAGCTCACAGGGTCAGCTCACAGGGTTAACTCACAGGGTTAACTCAGAGGGTCAGCTTACAGGGTCAAATCACAGTCATCTCAAGGGTCAGCTCACAGGGTCAGCTCACAGTGTCATCTCACAGTGTCAGCTCACAGGGTTAGCTCACAGGGTCAGCTGACAGTGTAAGCTCACAGTGTCGGCTCACGTGGTCAGCTCACAGGGTTAGCTCACAGAGTCAGCTCAAAGGGTTAAATAACAGGGTCAAATCACATGGTCATGTCACAAGGTCATCTCACAGGATCAGCTCATAGGGTCAGCTCAAAGGGTCAGCTCACAGGGTTAACTCAGAGTCAACTCACAGGATCATCTCACAAGGTCATCTCACAGGATCAGCTTATAGGGTCAGCTCACAGTGTCAGATCACGTGGTCAGCTCACAGTGTCAGCTCACGTGGTCAGCTCACAGGGTTAGCTAACAGTGTCAGCTCAAAGGGTTAACTAAGAGTGTCAGCTCACAGGGTCATCTCATAGGGTCATCCCACAGGGTAAGCTCACAGAGTCAGCTCCCAGGGCCAGCTAACAGTTTCAGCTCACAGAGTCAGCTCACAGTGTCAGCTCACAGAGCCAGCTCACAGTGTCAGCTTACAGTGTCAGCTCACAGGGTCAGCTCACAGTGTCAGCTCACAGGGTCAGCTCACAGTGTCATCTCACAGTGTCAGCTCACAGGGTTAGCTCACAGGGTCAGCTGACAGTGTAAGCTCACAGTGTCGGCTCACGTGGTCAGCTCACAGGGTTAGCTCACAGGGTCAGCTCAAAGGGTTAAATAACAGGGTCAAATCACATGGTCATCTCACAAGGTCATCTCACAGGATCAGCTCATAGGGTCAGCTCAAAGGGTCAGCTCACAGGGTTAACTCAGAGTCAACTCACAGGATCATCTCACAAGGTCATCTCACAGGATCAGCTTATAGGGTCAGCTCACAGTGTCAGATCACGTGGTCAGTTCACAGGGTCATCTCACAGGGTCAGCTCACAGGGTCAGCTCAAGGGTCAAATCACAGGGTCATCTCACAGGGTCAGCTCACAGGGTTAACTCACAGGGTTTACTCAGAGGGTCAGCTTACAGGGTCAATTCA
>JAGDYQ010000091.1:741827-815109 GCA_021962125.1 Bulinus truncatus | reverse complement strand
ACACAAATCACTTTTCCCAATCTTGAGATAAAAACTAAATGACTGACCTTTTTTTAAAACTGTTAACACCAGAATATAGATCGCTTTCTGTTCTTTATGGAAGGAAAATTTTTACAGCTAAATATAATCTTATAGCAAATACGGAATCAAAAGTTGCGTAACAATTTAAAAAGAAAAGTGGCTATCAGCAACTACAAGACATAAAGGGTTAAATAGCCTCACCGTAGTTAATATATCAAGATTTAGTGGGCAAAAGTATTTAAATGATAGAAAAAAATACTAGCTTACTAGGAGCTGCACATATCCCAACCAGTGGTATAGTGAATTTAGTCACAACTGGGCTCAGCATTTATAAGGGTCCAATGGTTTTAAAGGAGTTTAAATAACCTAACTATCGTATCAACGTTTAATTTGAGCACAACATGTACTAGTTGTGTCACAATTTACACTAATTATACAAAATTCAAAGTTAATTAAAAATACTTAGCATTAAATAATACAGGACTGCCTCGTTTGTATTGTTTCTTTTAAAATGAGGTTAAATTTTCTATAACAGTTTGAACACATTAAAGTAGAGATAAAATTCTGTATTAGTTTAAATATCAGGACTGCTTTTTTTCCTTTCATTAACCCTTAAGTCAGTTTGGCAGCACATTATGTCTATTGAATGCCTGAAAGGTTTACATGCTATGATTCAACGTTATTCAAATTACATAAAAATTCAATTTTATTAATACTTCCTAATTTAAGTAACAAAATGAATTATAAAGGTCAAAATAGTCAAATTATAAATTGAATGAATATAAATGTAACTAAAATATACAAGCAATATATAAAAAGTCATCAAATTCAGGTATTTGCTGTCTCCTAGATGATTATCATAAAATTATATGGTGTGAATTTCAGAATGCAATAATTTACAGCACAAAACTTTTTTTTTTTTGTAGAATGTCATGACTCATACTCTCAATCTTTCCAATGAATTTAAAAATACAATTTTATTGATGACATATGAATGTGACAAATTCATTCTTATCTGATTTCGAACTATCCATGTTACTAAAGAATCATATAAGTTACATTACATGTATTCATATGAACACAAATATAGCCAAGTCCAAAAATGACATGACCTACTACACTCAGATTGTTCTCTAAATGAAAGTTTGTACCAGTGATCTGTCAGTAACTAACTCTCTACCCATGGTTACATATTTAACCCTGGCACACTTTTCAAAACTTAGCTAAACTCTAGGTTGGTCACTGTTCTGTTTTAATGTTTTGACCTCTAATGGTTATTTGTAAACATAACCTGTACATGACACATAGTAGGCATTGTAGCCTAAAGGAAAAACATTTAGACAAATAAACAAGATATGGCTTATACATTTCCATGCCATTTTCAAAGCAAAGCATTATTAGTGGAGATGTGGAGAACCTGTCCCATTCTCTATAAAAAGCTGAAAAACATAACTCAAAAAGTCAGAGAAAATTGTACACTTTAAATAAAGTAAAGCCTAAAGAGCAGGAGTGCTCAACCTGCGGCCCTAGAAGTGCTTTACAGTGAATGTGACAAAAAGAAAATATATATTTTATCATAAATTTATAGTTAAAAAGTTAAAAATTGGCCTGGCAGTTTTCATCACTAGAATAGAACATTCACTGCGGCCGCAGGGATGAAAATAATTTTTTAGAATGTTGGAAAATAATTTGTCATTTATTTATTCTACCTTGAGCATATTTACACCTGGATGAATGCAATGATTGAAATAATAAAATTTGTTACTTTTAATTTAAAGTGTGAAAAAAATGTATCATTACTTTTGCACTATTATGTAAATGTTGCTCTGGTTTGAGTGTGCGATGAGACTTTTGATGGTCTTAGTAAAAGCTTAAAAATTCATTTTTTAAAGCTCATGATCATTTTGAGCACTAAAGTTTCATGTGTTAGAAATTTAGTATCCATGTTCATAAAACTTTAACAGATGGATAATTTATAAGATATTTCAGTTTGGACTAGTAATGTCCATTTAAAGCAGGAATTAAAGAATATCATTTTGTTTTTCTCGTAGGCTGCACTGATTATGCAAGTACTGCAGTTAACCGATGAGCAGATCGCCCTCCTACCTCCAGAACAGAGGCAGAGCATTCTCATCCTTAAAGAGCAAATTAAAAGCGGATAAAATAGACTTGTTGCATTTTTTTTTCTTTTTGGGGCATTGTTATACATGTTGTCACTGAGTCTTCGCATTCTGTCATCATTTCTTTGAGTTTTTTTTTGTCTGCTTAAAAAGAATTGTTAATTATTAACTTCAACCTATGACTTTGTAACTTAATGTTAATGTTTTTACAAACTGATCAATCACTTCATACATTTTTGTTCTCAAAATACTTCATAGAAATGCATACACCAAGGTAGGTGTTTAATTGATGTGTTTGTGTAAATACATTGGGCTGAATGATTCATTTCATTAAAATTTGTGTTAATAAAAGTCATATTAAATTTGAAATAATTTTGTTTTTTTTTTTCATTTTCTCCCTTGAAGCTATTTTTTTTGTCTATTTTTTTTCACTAGAAAAATGAAATTACAAGCTGCATTCACATATTTGCAGCTCTTGAAATATTTCTCTTAACTAAAAAATATTGAAACTTATTTTTTTACCCATGTTGTTTATTTAAAAGAATACAGCAGTAGGGCTTTTACAGTGTTATCTCACCTGTAGGGACATCTAATGAATTGTGAAATAATTTCACTTCTAAATGAAATTTGTATTCAGCTTCACTATATGTGGGTTGACCCTAAAATCTCTCGTTTGGAACTGTTTTAATTTAGTGAGAAGGCTCAAAGTACAATGTCCGTGAATTAACATTTTGTAGATTAACGAATATAATTACTTGCTAAATTAATTATATTATGTTACAGTGTGCAACATGCAAAAGAAAGTTGAAATTATTTCAAACTAAAAAGTATAAAGTGTGTCAAAAAATTTTTTTTAAAATAAAGCCTTAAGAAGTAAAAAAATAATCCTCTGGGTCATACAATTATTTTGATTAATTATCATTACAATATATTGAGGTAAATATGTTTTTACGTTAGTTGTCTAGAAGCAATAGGTAAATAAATAACCAAAACAAATATTTGTGCGATCTGAGAAATTGTTACTTTTTTAGTGCATATAATAAAAGCTTAGTTTTGAAATGTTTTTTTTTATTTCAAATGATTTTTATAGTGTAAAAAAAGAAAAGTTCCCTTAGCCCTAGCGGGCCATCTGGACTAATGAAATGTAGAATTCATCTGTTTCTGTACTTAGCATATGAAGGGATTGTGTGGTTAGCACAACGCCCAGCCGCCTTTACTTCCCCAACCTAAGTCAGGTACCCATTTAAAGCTGGGTGGATTTGTGGGACGACTTTGAAGCAAATTTCACCTGGAAAAATTCCTTAGGTTCTCACAGAGGATCAAACCCAGGTTCCTCAGGTCGTCTGGCGAGTATCTACACCACTCAGCCATCTGTCCCACTATTTTAAGAGTACCCCTATTGATATTTTAATGAATACCACAATATGCAAAGGAAATGTACATATTAAATGCATGCAATCATCAATAAAACTGAATATATTCAAAGCTTGTAATTATTTACAAAATTGAATTAGTTATTCAAGCACATACAGAAAATTTCAGCCAACATAGCAGTGAAAATTATCAAATAGAAAAAGATTTTATATTAAAATTCAAAAACTTTCACTTTTCTTGAAAGTGAAAAGGATACTAAAATGCATTAACAGATCAATGGTCACGGAAATAAAATTATTAATATTAATTATTATATTTATTTATTTAATTTCAAGTTTTTAATGAGTAATTTTACTAAATTTTTTTAGTAATACTAATAGTGTAATAGTCTTTCTATTTTGCTGGGCCGGATTGATAATGTACACTCTTTAATTAAATCTAAAAAAACAAAACAAATGGATTATTTATTAGCTACGAGTTTTTTTTTTTTTATTGAACAATAATAATTAGTATAAAATTGTTTTTTCATGGATTGTTCTTATTTGTTATCGTTTGTTACTACCGAAGCTTTCGTTTACGGTGATAGTGATGTCCCTTTAAAGTGTCACATGATTTTTTTGTTGTCTAAATGAAAGCGATGGTGAAAAATTGTCCCATCGGATAGGATACTGGGTTAGTGTATTGACGCAAATAGAAACTGTGTTGTTATCTAGCAGATATTTAGAACGTATTAGATTGACTAATTACGTTCTCAATAGAGGATATGATTATTAACAATTAATTTAGCTTGAACACATATCATTAAAATGTTATTTCAATACTAAACTAAGTAATTTCAATTTGTAATACATCTTAATTTGACTTGATTGATAATGACAATTCAATGATAGTCTCTTTCATTAATTTAATAAAATTGTGTGATTTATTGATTTTTGTTTATTTATTGGCCTAATTCAACTTTGAACAATAATTATTCTTTCTTTCTTTATCATCAAACAAGACAGCATTATACACTTTTTTTTATTGATCTAATACTTTGTTTAGTTTAGATACTCTAAAGATTACTATCTGTCTATTGATATCACATATTCACATTGTTATTGATTAAAAAAGTATAATTTTATGACCATGGACTGGAGACAGACTATAACATAGATATAAAATACTTATATCTATGTGACTATACTACTTAAAACTATAAGATATAAAATACTCTTATATCCATGTGGCTATACCACTTTTAAGACTATAAGAATTAAGATAGCTATAAATTCTATAGTAATTAGTATCTATGTAACTATACCACTTATTTATGTCCATGGCAATAATATAAGTATGATTTATAAATACAGTGGATTCCGTTTAATGGGGACACCGCTTTGTTGGGACAGCCGCTTATTTGGGACAAATCTCAAAGGAACCAAACCAAGAAGCCAACAGTAAATTTGTATGTTTAATTGGGACAGCCGCTTAATTGGGACAAAAAGCCTCGGTCCCGATGTGTCCCAATTAAGCGGAATCGACTGTATTAAAAATGGATGATAAACATCATCCATTCAGTACATCATTCATAAGTTTGCACTGCTCCCTTGCCTAAACCTCATTGCCATTAGCATTTTATTTTTAAAACATGATTAATAAAATATAAAGAGTGTTTCACTAATTCTAAGCTTTAATCTAAAATTCATTTAAAAATTTGAAATATTTGAAATTTAGGCTTGATGTGAGCATGAATTATCATACAAGCAGTTTTACATTTTTTTTTCTAAAGTTTTGTGAATATCCTACTCAACCTCCTGCAGTTCCTTCTTAGTATTTTATAAATAGCGGGTTTAAAGTGGTAGGAGGTATAATTTATTGTATCATATTTATTAATTACTTTTATCTTAATTTTTGAAAATTATTATTCATGAAAATTAATATTTAACTTTAAATGTTGACCATTTCTGTTTTTGAACAAAAAATTAGCATCTGAAACTATCACACAGCAAAATGGAGGTCCTAGGAAAACGACAGGAGATAGTGGAGCCCTCCACTCTTACACGCTGGAATTTCACAAAATTACTGGAACAGCCAAAAGAATATGACCCTAGTGAAGAAAGATCACCTTTTCCTTGGAGAAACGATTTAAATTCCAAAATAGCTCTATGGTATGCAGTGAAATGTATTTAAAGATATTTAACTCCATTTTTCAGTTATATTCCATAACATGGCTTTATAAAAAGAGAGACTTATTAAAAAAAACTCTGCCCTATATTTTTTTCCTAATTCTAAAATAATGTTTTGTTTTTTTTGTCTGCAAATATTTTTTTCTAACTCCTATCTAGCATTCTTTTAGGATTTCTGTGTTTCATTTAAAATCATTAGCCAGTTTACATTATCCATTTTTTATCAACATCACAGTACTGCCATGTTATATAGAAACTAACAGAATGTTAGATATGTAACCTTGGAAAATAATACATTTTTTTTTTTTGCTGAGACTAAACAACCTTCTTTCACTACCCCAAGCTGCATTTGAAATACAGGTCAAGCTACTTTTACTTTTTGGCAGCAGGCCACATTTTTGGGCTCAAACACACCTACATCATTAAGAAATAAATATACAATTCAACATTTATTATTTAAAGAAAAAATCTACAACCCTCATTAATGCAAACAGGCAATATCAACAAGAAGTGTAGAAAAGAGTGCTGAAAAACTTTGGCTTATCAGAATTTAACAACATTTTTTTTAGATATCACTGTTAATACAATTGTCACACCTTACTTTTTTTTTAATTGCAGGAATGGAAACATCACAGCATTGAATGTACATGCCATCACACATTCAACCAATGAGCACATGAATGACCATAATCCTTTGAGTGATGAAATATTTCAGCACGGAGGTCCTGGCCTTCTCAAAGAAGTTCGTGAAGATTTGAGAGGTATTATGGGATACGCTTGACTGTTACAGTGCTCATTAATTAAATTAGATTTTTTTAAAGAGAAGGGATGTCATGTATTTAAAAGTTATATCTTTTTTTTATTTTTTTATTTATTCAAAGAAAAATATTCAATCTGTTTTGATTTTTGAAATTATTATTCTAGAAAATGTAATCTCTAACTTTGGCCCTTTAAGCACATGTTGTTTACATGTACTGAGAAAATATTTCAATTATAAAAATTAACTATATATAGAATATCTTAAAGTGGATCAAACAATACATGAAACATTTCAGCAATTTATAGGAGTACACGAGCAACCTTTTCATTCATCATTTACATTCATTTTTTCTTCAGTATGTAAAACCGGAGAAGCAAAATTGTCCAAAGGTCACAACCTTCCTGCTCGGTATGTTATTCATTCTGTTGGTCCACGGTACAACCTGAAATATGTGACGGCAGCAGAGAGTGCATTATTTAGCTGCTATCGCACAATTTTACAGATATGCAAGTAAGCTGTCAGAATTGTTTCATATCTGTTGTATTCTCTTTACTTGTATATATGAATTTTTATTTCTTTAATTTAAATTGTTCCTTCAACATCAGTATATTGGCTCATAACTTCTAATGTGTATTAGTTTTACTAATCAAATTAGTTTTTAAAGTATACTTGTATTTTGTGAATTGCATTTTGAGAAAATGATATCTAATTTACAGAGAAGCAGAAATTCGCACATTAGGTTTGGGAGCTGTGCATTCTTTAAGAAGAAATTACCCATCAGACAAAGGAGCTCATATAGCAATACGTATGTGTGATACATTTTAATTTATTTGAGTACATCAGTGGATAATTTACTTACTTTTGGCTAAGCTAAACATAGGATTTAGATATGTCTATAAAAATGAATACTACGGTTGATTTTGGTTCAGGTAAAGCTATATCTATTATGCTAAATCTCAGATTATTTCTAAATGGCTTCGCTTATGCATGTTAACGTTTAGCTAACTTTTGTATAGCTATAAAAATGTATGCCATAGTTTATTGTGCTGAGATATATAGCTAAATTATATTTTTTTACTTGAGTATCATATGTTTTGATTGAGTATCATATGTTTTGATTGAGTATCATATGTTTTGATTGAGTATCATATGTTTTGATTGAGTATCATATGTTTTGATTGAGTATCTTATGTTTTGATTAAGTATCATATGTTTTGATTGAGTATCATATGTTTTGATTGAGTATCATATGTTTTGATTGAGTATCATATGTTTTGACATATTTTGTCTTAAATGATTGGTTTGTTTTATTTTTCAGTACATCTGAATAATTTTATTTTCTGTTCTACAGGCACAGTTAGACGTTTTTTAGAAAAATTTTCAGATTCATTTGATCTTATAATATTTGTATGCAATCAGGAAAATATAGTAAGATTTTTTTTTTACACTGTAAAATATATGTAGCTTAATCTGCCTTATAAATATTTCATTTTGAAAAAAAATCTTTTTGTTTCACAAATTTTTTCAATAAAATAAATTCATGTATTTTTTTTCCCTTTTTACTCCCACCAACAGGATATTTACACAAAAATCCTTCCCTTATATTTTCCTCGTGATTCAAGTGAAGAAGAGTTTGCCTTGGACCATTTACCCAGTGATATTGGAAATGAAGAAGGAGAACCTGTGATCAAAGAGAGACAAATCAGAATCATTGACAAGCCAGCTTTCGCTGCCTTGAGTGAGCTTTTTTTTTTTTATTATTCTTCTTGAGGGTCACTTGACATACTCTGGCGTTATCTTTAATCAACTGCTTAACCAACACGTAACCACAACAGGAATATTTTTTGCTGTGAATTCCATCTTCTACATAGCCTACCATAGCAAGATGGCTTCATGAAGCCATGAGCCTAATTCTCCTATTCGAGACCACAAGACATGAGATGTTATTTCTAGAATTGAAATCAGCAGTCTTATAGTAGTCAGGCTCACAACACTAATGCCACCTTTGCATGCCCATTTATGTTGGGTTTTTTTTTTAATTACATATTAAAATAACCCCCCATTCTAAAAATCTTTTTGTACATGTACTAGATTTTAATTTGCGATACAGTAACAAAATTATATATCTTGCTGCCATACAGTAACAAAATTATATATCTTGCTGCCATACAGTGACCAAATTATATATCTTGCTGCCATTGATTGACAAAATTATACATGTATCTCTTGCTGCCATTCAGTGACCTAATTATATATCTTGCTGCCATACAGTGACCAAATTATATATCTTGCTGCCATACAGTGACCAAATTATATATCTTGCTGCCATACAGTGACCAAATTATATATCTTGCTGCCATTGATTGACAAAATTATACATGTATCTCTTGCTGCCATACAGTGACCTAATTATATATCTTGCTGCCATACAGTGACCAAATTATATATCTTGCTGCCATACAGTGACCAAATTATATATCTTGCTGCCATACAGTGACCAAATTATATATCTTGCTGCCATTGATTGACAAAATTATACATGTATCTCTTGCTGCCATACAGTGACCTAATTATATATCTTGCTGCCATACAGTGACAAAATTATATATCTTGCTGCCATACAGTAACAAAATTATACATGTATCTCTTGCTGCCATACAGTGACAAAATTATACATGTATCTCTTGCTGCCATACAGTGACAAAATTATACATGTATCTCTTGCTGCCATACAGTGACCTAATTATATATCTTGCTGCCATACAGTAACAAAATTATATATCTTGCTGCCATACAGTGACCGAATTATATATCTTGCTGCCATACAGTGACCAAATTATATATATTGCTGCCATAGAGTGACAAAATTATATATCTTGTTGATCGTTGGTGGCAATAACAGAATAATTTAAGTTGAATGAGATATACAGACATACGCTGTTGCTATGTCTTTGTCTGTAGATGTTGGAAATTGTTTAAATTAAAGTTACAACCTTATGCATTTTCTAGTGTACACATCAGATTGGCTTATTTATGCTTCAGATGATCAACAGTTTATTTATTTTTTTATTATTATTTTTTTGCTTTCCTGTCAAATGAACTTTTTAAGCAATGAATTTAAATATGAAGAAATGTTTAAAATAAAATATGTTTTGCTGCTTGTTTCAGAGGCAGTAAATGATGATTTTGAGCAAACCATTGACCTCAACAAAGAGTTTGCACAATCCATGGCAGCAGACGTCGGTCATCATCCTTTTGCTAACATGGAGGAAGACCCAGACAGAGTCAAGGCCAGCAAAATGCAAAAAACAAATTCAGAGGAGATCAGGAAATTTGAAGCCAGAAGAAGGTAATTAACAGAGATAAATTGTGTCAAATTTGAATTAGTTTCCATCAATTCTTCAAGAAAAAAAGAATATTATACTGTTATTATCAACATCGCTTATCCTCTATGTTTTTATAAACCTGACATAGTTCTGTACACAAATCACGTTAATGGTCTTGCTCACAGAATATGAAAGTTAAGTTTCCCTCATAAAGCACATACAGACCATCTGGATCTGATGAAGTAGAATTTCTTTTGCCACTTCTATTCTATGGCGTTGTGTGGCTGGTATGATGCCCAACCTCATTTACTTTCCCCAACACATGTTGTTTTTTTTTTCAGATATGAAATACTGCTAAAGAGAGCTAAAACAGAAGACCTGACAGAGATAGCAGCGCTGCACTGTATATTCCGTACAGGAGTTGACCGGCTAGGTCGTCCTATTGTTGTCGTTGTCGGAAAAAATTATCCAGCACATTCAGCTAATCCAGAAAAGGTAATTATAAGGGGAGTTTTTAAAAAGGGACTCCCCTTTTTTTGTTTTTTGGTCAAAAAAGGGAATTGAGGGAATGGGTTAAGTAAGGTGAAATTATTAACGAGGACTCGCTTGTTTTGATGTTAGGCACATTTTTTTTTTATAATTTATAATAAAATTTTATTAATCAATATTTATAATGATTTACAGTTCCCTATCAGTACTTTCAAATTTTAATTGTTTATGTCTTTTAAAGTCTTTTGAATTTCAAATGAGTTCCATATCAGTTTTTTCCAGGTAAATCATATAAAATGAACCTATTCTGAAGCCCTGCAACTCCTTTTAACAAATTGAATTTTAAAATTAGTACATTTTTAAGTTCAAAATGTTGACTATTTAACGGGTAAACACACTTTTAAAAAATATAACACAATAGAGGAAGAAAGAAATTAAAACTAGCTTTGAAAAAAAGGGATGAAAATCACACAGTATGCTTTAATCTCAGCTTATTCCTAGGACAAAGCTGGTTTGTTCCTGAAAGTTTTATTCCTAGGACAAAGCTTGTATGTTCCTGAAAGTTTTATTCCTAGGACAAAGCTTGTATGTTCCTGAAAGTTTTATTCCTAGGACAAAGCTTGTATGTTCCTGAAAGTTTTATTCCTAAATTAGCAAAAAATAAAAATACAAACAAGGTGAGTTCTAAA
The DNA here is from genome assembly GCA_021962125.1 of Bulinus truncatus. Taxonomy (NCBI): domain Eukaryota; kingdom Metazoa; phylum Mollusca; class Gastropoda; family Planorbidae; genus Bulinus; species Bulinus truncatus. Next base: position 804,162 of record JAGDYQ010000091.1, on the reverse strand, counting down.
GCAAAACATTATTGATATTTTTATTCCAAGCTGTTTTGAGTTTTGGACTGCTTGGATTTCATGATACACTTAACAACTTGTGTATTTGTTTTACACAACTGCTTCAAATGAAGCCATTTTTATCTAAGTCCCAAATATAGAAGTGGATATTTTTATTCACCTCATGATTGTTCCATTCTCATGCCAATGAAGTGTCTAGTTATTCTTTCACATCTTGATATGCATGGTTAATGTTTGTCAAGACTTCAGGCTGTTAAACCTCCAAGTCTACGAAACCAAATGTGGTGCCTTTAATTTGGGAATCACTTTCTTCTCCTATGTATTTTTTGCAGACCCTTCTGTACATGATAAGGATTATGGACCCTGTTGTTGAGACAGACTATGTCATCGTGTACTTTCACACACAGACCACCGGCAAGAACCAGCCAGCAATGGCTTACCTGAAGATGGTGTACAGTTTACTGGATCATAGGTATTGAATCAGTACTCAACAAATGCATTGGATAATTATTCTTAAAATTAAAAAATAGACCATTTAGTGATGCTGATGATAGTAAAATTCTGGTGATGAACATAAACAGTTCCATAAACTTTATAGCTAATGAAATATTTTGAGTTACCTATCTTCTCAATAAACATGCTTTTCCTTATTTTTGTGTGTGTGTGTGTGTTTTGTTTCTACTGGCTCATAGACTTTGATTTTTATTTCTTTAATTTTTTTATAGGTACAGGAAAAATTTGAAACACTTCTACATTGTTCATCCTACTTGGTGGTCTAAGGTAAGACCGTTGGCCTTTGAACTGTTTGATTTACTTACTGATGTATTAAAGCATCATTATCTGCGAACTTTGGCCTTTGAGCTGTTTGATTTAATAACTGATGTATTAAGCATCATTATCTTCCAACTTTGGCCTTTGAGCTGTTTGATTTACATTCTGATATATTCAGAGGGATGAGGTAGTTAAGAATGGGAGAGAAGGGGTTTTTTTAGAGTTGTTTCTTGGTTTGGGGGTTAAAAAATCTTAAAAATACCCCTTTTCCAATTTTTTTTTTTCCCTCTTTATCACTAAAACATAAAATTTTTTGAAAAAAAAAAGAACATTTTTAGGGCAGAAAATGAAAAAATTTTTTTAAAAAAAAAAAAAAAGAAGATTTTTTGTGTTTTTTTCAAAAGAGGTAAAAAAAAATAATAGTTTATAAAAAAATTTTTTTAAAAAAAAATATTATAATCAACTGTTAATTAAAATGGTTTAATTCTTTCCCCAGTTGGCAGCGTGGTTCTTCACAACATTCACAGCCTCAGACATCAAACATAAAGTCCACAATTTAAAAGGTGTACAGTTCCTGTACACGAAGATGAACCCGGATCAGATTGATGTCCCGCAGTTTGTCCATGAACATGACATCAAGGTATACACCTTTCGATGGTCTTTGTCCATGTAATCAAACGTGTTTTGTTTTTTCAATGTCATAATAGATCAGAAAAGGAGATATGATAAGGGTTTTTTTTTTAATGCTAATTTTAGCCAAATATTTGATACCTGAACCAATTTTCTTGGTTCTGTTTATGGGAATCGGTTATCATACTGAAGTCTGAAGTTTAGAAAAAAATAATAGACACAGCATTTGAATCAGTAAAAACTGTGGTATCATCCCAAGTAGCTGTTTAAAGATATTTTTATATTTAAAAAAAAACAAAAAAAAACAAATTTTCATTCTAAAAATGTTGAGCATTTCAAAAGTATTACTGATAGCATTATAACGATGTAAGGAAATTAAAATCTTCTTAGATGGTTAGGTTATGATGTCGAAAAATATCAACCGCTGATGTGTCGTTGTTATTCCAGGTGAATGGTCCTCGCTATGTAGTTCAAGATGAGAACCCAGAAGAGCTTTAACTTTTCACGTGCGTCATTGTTTTCATGATGAATTCATCAAATAGTGGACGATTGTGACCTCTTTATTTTTAGTTCAGAAATTTTGTTTTCTTTCTCCCTCTGAGATTGTTTTTTTATTTACTTTAAAAAAAAAACTTGTAGAAGAAAAAAGTCATTAATAACCAATGAAGTCAACGAAATTGTTAAAAAATTTTTAAAGCTTACTGGTAATTTTCCAATTGTTTCTTTTTTTTTTTTTATTTTTTTTTTTTATAAATGTATGTTTAATTAAGCAATTTTAATGTTGCGTTGAATGAAGGACTTCAAATATTTTTATTCTGTTTTTTGTTTTGAATTAGTTGTTAATTTTTTTTAGTTTCGTTTTATTTTTTTTTTTGTATCTGCTTTTGATTTTTATGGTCTTCAGAAATTCGGAAAACTTTTATCGATGAACGGTTTGTCAGAATCATATTATTTACATTTATCATTTAAATGAACAAAAATCATCTTCATTTTTCATACTTATTAATTTTACTTTCAGATCATGGAAAAACATGGGTCACTCACTAAACATGGGTCATTCACTATACATGGGTTACTCACTAAATTGAAACTCCCCCATCAATCCTGGTCAAGAGCCAGTCTCTCCTTTTGTACCCTCGTCAGACCAGCTCCAATCATGCCTTCATCAAAAATGCAATAAAAATTTTGAATGTATGTTCTCAGTATGAATAATTGAGTGTTACATGTTTTCAATTTGAAAAAGATTTTTTTTTTTTTTTAAGATCATTGTTGTTAATAGGTTGATCTATTTTTCTAATTGTAATTTTTTTTTAATGTGAAAAACAGTTTTTCTCTTTTAGCAGCAGATTGTTTTGCAGAATTCATTGTTGCATTGAAACTTTTTTTTAAAATGTGAAAAACAGTTTTTCTCTATTACCTGCAGATTGTTTTGCAGGATTAATTGTTGCACTGTGATTTTTTTTTTCAAGATATGTATATACAGAGCTCAGACATTATAATTCAATAGTACCCGCAATTACCTAAGAAGTTGTTAATGTTAAATTCATTTTTTTTTGTGACACTCATTGTCTTAACAGATAAGCAGGCAAAAAATAATAATGTTACTGATCATGTTTTAATTGTTATCATGCTTGCATTTTTAACATGTTGTAGTATTCTATCCTATGAGATTGATTCGGTATTGATGTGATTTGATCTCTTGATCCACTTTTGAACAATGAGCCACAACATTCTCATTTTCCCAGTGTCATTGACTTGGTTAAAGATGCTGTGTGAGAAGCACCGTAAAAACTAGGACCTGTTATATCTCCCACAAATTGACCACAAGGCTGCAGTAGTAATGACAGGGTGTTTACTTGGAGCTCATCCCAGAATTGCAACTGTCCCTGCGTCCTGAAATATCAGGGAAATGTCCCAGGATGGTAAGAAAATGTCCCTGCGTGTCCATTTTTCTGAATATTTACTATTTCTTACTCCCATTCCGATTCCAAGTCATACTTCTTGTCCTAGTTGTTTTGTCATATAAAAATATTACTTTAGAATTAAACTATCCTTTTTCACTAAAGGATGTCCATTGGTCAATTTTCAAACCTTCCCCACCTCAGTTTTTTTTTTTTACATCAACCAATGGGGAGGGTGGAGCGTAAGGTCAATTCTCTTAAAAGCATATTCATTTCTTTTTATACCGTGTGTACCCATACGGATAACTTCTGATGTCTGCTGCTTCACCATCATCTGCTTCAGACACTCTTGTGTACAGCTGTAGATGGATCAGGGCAAGGGGGCCACTGAAGCTGACATAGCGGTAGTTCAATATTTGGTGTAAGCGTGAGATGAAATGTCTTGGGTCCTATGAGCCACCAGTGGCTCATCCCAGTAGTGCAAAGGCCATGTTAGGCTTAATGGGAGATATAGTGGGGGACTTTCACCATGACCTGATATCCATCGGTCCTCACCAGTGATTGAACCTGGGATTCTCAGATCGACAGTCGAGCTCTCGATCATACGTTCTCAGGTATTTGTTGTGGGATCAATTCATAATGTCACAGCCTCTTGTGTGTTAGTGTGTGTGTGTGTGCTAGTGAGGATATTCTTATTATGGTGTGTTTTTCTTTTCTTTTTTTCAAACTCTTATTTTTGGTAAAGTGTAGAAGTAGAATTAGATAACGTTAATTAAGTTCTCAACAGGTAGAATTGTATTATTTCTTGTAAAAAATTATATTTTTTGGATATATTTTTTTTTTGCTTGACCTGTTGTAAATTGAATGTAATTTATTACCAATATTCAAATCTTTGAAATGTCATTTCTATTGTGATATTTTTTATTATGTGTTGTTATTTGTAAAACTCACTATGATGTTTGGACTTAACTGTTATTACTTCTTTATCCCAGCCCCTTTTGTTATGTTCCTTGTACTTAGTTAAAGTAGAACCCTTGTAATGAATGCCTGTTTGACTAATCTCTGATCTAACCAGTGAGTTAAAAAAAATATTTTTATCAGTAACGTTTGCACTTTTCAGCTCATTATTTTGAAATCACCATGTACATATTTTTTGGAAATGTAATTTCATTTTTTAAAAAAACACTTGTAGAACAAAAGTATTACACTGCTTTATATTTTATGTTAAAATGGATCAGTACTTTTTCACTCTGAGTTAGTACTAATCACAAAAAGTTTTATTTAATCCACTTTTGTCAAAGTGTGCTTCTCTTCCTGCCAGATACTAAAATACAAATACTAACAGTGTCATTCATCCATTTTGTTTTACTCTTTTTCAAACTATTACAGGCAGATGGGGAATAAGATCATTGGGCACAGCAGCAAAATTGGAGCCCCCTTTAAATCATTGGGCACAGCAGAAAATATTGGGCCCCCTTTTTAGATCATTGGTCTCAGCAGCAAATATTGGGCCCCCTTCAAATCATTGGTCTCAGCAGCAAATATTGGGCCCCCTTTAAATCATTTGGCATAGCAGCAAATATTGGGCCCCCTTTAGATCATTGGGCACAGCTGCAAATATTGGGCCCCCTTCAAATCATTGGGCACAGCAAGAAAAAAGACAGTTAAAGCTTCAAGTGTAAAAATGGGGGTTTTATGAGGCCCCACCCAGAAACCCGTGCTTCAGGGCTGGGGCCCTATTCACCTGCCATTAAATTCACCTCTGATTACAGGTGACTTATTAATGCCACTGATTATAATCGACTCCTAAAATGTTGCTAAGCTAGAGTGAAGTCAGGTTGAGATGAGTTCTGCTGTATCGGCTACTTCATGAACGTTGAGTCGTGAACAACTGTTATGTTTCTATTGAAGAAACAGTTGGTATATGTATATAAGTTTGTCTTTATTTATAAAGCCAAGATTATCAACCACCTATTGTAAATTGTGTTAAATATTGAAATTGGTGAACAATGTTTGGAAAAATGTGTATTGGTTGTCCTTTTTTTTGTTCAAGACTTGAAGAGCTCTTCATTCTGTATGTTTAAAATATTAACCCAGACTTTAAAAAAATGTTGTGTATCAAGACTGAAATTTGAAGTATACAGTTACATTGTTGATTCTCACCATATAAGACGCATTTATTCCATTTTGTATTAAGCAGTGACTGAAAATAATTAAAAAAAAAAAAGGCTGATTATTATTCTTTTGCTTTATTTTCCAGGCATGTTAATGAAGGATATATTATATGTTGATATGATTTATTGAAACCGGATTCGAACTTTACAATTGGGTTTTTATTGTGGCTTTTTTTTTTATTTGCTTTGTTTTTACTATTTTTGTTTTCTGGAAAATATTTTTTGTTGTTGTTTTGACACATTTCTCTCTGTTTATGACGAGCACCCAACAGGAAGGAAAAAAAAGGATTTTTTTTTTTTAACGAATGTTATTCAATAATTATCAACAGCGATGACACTTTATGTTCACATTTTAAAATTTGGAGGAAAAAAATAATGTTTGTCTAAATTGTCTGATTTCTGCTATATGTTTGTTAAGAGTGGAATTAAATTTTATCCAATTGTTTTTGCTATAAGCAATAACTACTCTGCATTACATTAGAAGTATTAATAATGTTGTTGGTTTTTTGTTCTTTTCAAATATTAATTTTAGACATGTAAATAAGAAATAGTATTGTTTTATGTTGTCAAATATTACAAGTTTTGAGTGCAAAAATTGGTCGTAACAAAAAAATACTTTTGTTGAAAAAGTTTTTATATGCATCTTGTCATATCAGGGCTTCACCATCCAGGGCGAAAAGTGTGCTTCTCTTCCTGCCAGATACTACAATACAAATACTAACAGTGTCATTCAGCCATTTTGTTTTTCTCTTTTTCAAACTATTACAGGCAGAAGGGGAATAAGCTCATTGGGCACAGCAGCAAAATTGAAACCCCCTTTAAATCATTGGGCACAGCAGAAATATTGGGCCTCCTTTTTAGATCATTGGTCTCAGCAGCAAATATTGGGCCCCCTTCAAATCATTGGTCTCAGCAGCAAATATTGGGCCCCCTTTAAATCATTTGGCATAGCAGCAAATATGTCGGTACAAAACCTTTTGTTATTCATTGCTGGCTGGAAAAAACTTTTTTTTTATTTAATCGTTACATTTTTTTTCTCTAAGCAATCTTTTTATTAGAAAGTCATTTAATTGTTGTATTACACCTGAAAATGTACAATTTTCATACTTCATATAGAAGATATAGTGTACATGGTAACAAAAAATTTCCCCAGCTACAATTATCTGGGTGATTTATAAATCTGTTGAACATTGTAGGTTGTGACAGCGGCAAGTCTCAATTGCCCTGTGCTGTAAATGTCTCCTACTCTATTTTAAGTTTTTATTTCATTTTACAGCTGCGAACTTCAGCATATGTTTTTTTTTTCTTGATTTTACTTTTTTAGGAATAATCCAACCCATTTACTTTGCAATTTTTTTTTTTTTTTCTGATTATCTAGGGCAGTTGTATATTTTGTTTAGTTAAATTTTATAGTAAAATCATCCTTATTTTAAACGTCTTCAGTGATCAGTCTGAATGTGATTCTTCAGTACTTAAAAATTGATTTGGTATTATGATTGATTTTTTTGATTCAATCGTTGTTATACAGACTTAACACTTTGGTTGCCTATGTTGACATAATCAATAATTATTTGTCTCTTGTTTTAAAAACTTTAATTGTAATTTGCTTGTATTTTTCTATCCTTTTTTTTTACTGTTGCACTTTTTCGTAATAAAAAAAAAATGACCGAACTTAATCTCAGTGGCCTTTGTTTTTTTTCTTCTTATCATGTGTTTTTTTTGTTTGCATGTGTTTGTTGTGTGCATGTGTTTGTTGTGTGCATGTGTTTGTTTGTTGTGTGCATGTGTTTGTTTGTTGTGTGCAGGTGTTTGTTGTGTGCATGTGTTTATTGTGTGCATGTGTTTCTTGTGTGCATGTGTACAAAATAAAGGACAGAAGTCATAAAACTTACAATGAACTATGAATTTAGTTCTAAAAATATAAAGTGATTTAACAAAAAAAAATTACAAGAAGCCAGACCAGCCTAACCCAGTTTCTTAGGGTGCACCACTTTGTCTTAAAATGCTTCTTGCATGAATATATATATATATATAAGGGGAGTTTGGGCTTCGTGCTAGCCACACAACCCCGCATTATTCTGTGATGATAAAAAAAATGTGTGCACCCTATGCCACATTTTTAATACCAGTTGAGTGGCGGGCACTATATGCACATTGTTGTTTTTTTTTAATCACAAAATGTGGTATGTCAGTATATAAATGCATGTCTAGTTGTGTACGTATGCACAGCGTCAACCAGAGATAGGTTAATGCCCAGTTAGTTGGGCAGACAAAAGGTTTTGAGAGTCCCTGGTGTAAAGTAATTGTTTTTTTTTTATTTTTTTAAATGTACTCTTTTTAAATTCTATTATTTTTCCCTTTATTTTTTTTTTATTTTTACCTCCCCTTACGATCTTTTGTGTTGTCTTTTCTTTTCCCCATGAATGAAATTTCATTAACACTACAAAGGAAAAATAATGTTTTGTAATTATAGGTGCTATCAGATCTCCAGCCATGATATTAGCCACTACAGACTTGGGCGTATACTGACCTATGTGCGTGTTCTAAATTTATACCAGACATTAGGAGGACATGGGGGGGGGGGGAGGTTTTTCGGTAGGCGATCGTTTGATTTCAATAATGATGATTTATTTTTTATTTAGTTAAAAAAAAACAACTAAATAAAAAAGATTTATTTCATTGATTAAAAAAAAAGGAGGTCAAAATTTTAAAATAGATATTAAGATACAGATAGAGATCTCCAGAATATAATTTAGTTTATAAATGTAGAATATTTCGCTAGTGAACATATATATATATATATATATATAAATATTACTAAGTAGAGCAAACAAGCAGAGGGGGCCAGACAAAACGCCCGCCCCCCGCATTCTACGGGCCTCCCCCCCCCCTCCCCTTTTCAACCCGAAAAACAGCTGCTGAGCCGTATGCTAAGCTGGAATAAAGGGAAGTAATTTAGAAGCCGAAAATGTAGGATGCTCTTCCTTAAATAGTAAAAAGGATAATGCCAGATTTTTTTAAGTACTGTTCATTTTTTTATATTACTTTCTATCTTTTTTATATCTTTATATCTGATAAATACTAATAATCTTTTTTAAACTATATTTGTTTAAATAAATACTTAAAGAAATACAAAGAGAATAAAAATATTTCCGGGGTTTTTTTTTTCATCGTTAGGTCACTGACTTCTTATTAGTGTCTGAGAGATAAAAATCAATAGACCCACATTTTATCGTCTGCTCTTCATTTGATTATTTGCGACTTAAATGTTGTTGTTTTTTTCAACTAGCCTTTGGTCAAGAAGAAAAAAGTCTGGAGTAAAGAGATTATTTAAGTTTTGGTAAACACATATATATTTATATGTTAAAATCATTTTGGTTTGTTGTGAATAAGTGTAGACAGACAAAACTAAGCGTATGAAAAAGTACACATTTTCTGAACCATCTTGCTACTCATGAAGTGCTGATCAGTAATGCGATAGGCTACATTCACATCTTCATTATAGAAGGCTTACAATGGACCAACTAACAGTCAGGCACACAGCAAGAGTGGGCAAACTAATGAGTTAATAATAGGGGCCTTGAACTAAAATGACGTAACATTGTAACGGACACGAAACAAAGTTTGTCAAATTGTATTAAGGCCCCCAAGGTTTGACATGTTTATTATTCGATCTACGCAAGCCTACAGTTCACAAACAAGAAGCCCACTATACACAAGCCTACATTTCACAAACAAGAAGCCCACCATACACAAGCCAACATTTCACAAACAAGAAGCCCACTATACACAAGCCTACATTTCACAAACAAGAAGACCACTATACACAAGCCTACATTTCACAAACAAGAAGCCCACCATACACAAGCCTACATTTCACAAACAAGAAGCCCACCATACACAAGCCTACATTTCACAAACAAGAAGCCCACTATACGCAAGACTACATTTCACAAACAAGAAGAAAATATTTGGCCCCAAATCAGGGCCCATTTTACCGATTGCTCCAACTCGGGCCCTAGAGCATGGCAGGGGCCCCGCAATTTACATTTAGCATTGATGGTAATATCAGTTAGTGTAAATAAAAAATTAGAAGAGGGGCCACGCAAGCATCCGTTAAATTGGGCCCCCGCAATTCGTCAGGCCGGCCCTAATAATAATAAAAAAAAGACATGAAAAAAAATGTCTAGAATTGGGTTTTGTGGTTATAAAGTTGGATTTTCCGCCCCCGGGGGGCGGGGACAGCAGTGGAGGTAACAACTTGGGAGCCCCTTTTAAAAAAAAATTAGATTAGGTTCCCTTTCTCCATCTTAGCTTACCTGTGGTGGGTTTATTTAATTCTCACACCCCGAGCCATCGTCGCGGGCCTCGGGGGGGGGGGCTTAATCGCAAGAACTGATTTTGTGTTCGATTGGTCAAAACCTTTGGATACGCCTCTGCTGAGCTCTTGACAGTAAAGAAAGAAGAAAAAAATATGAAAATATCGATTCGGTTTTTAACAAGCGCTCTTGAATCGTAGTTTGAGTCAGATAATTTTACTAGCAGGATAATAGTCACGCGAGTTTAGATTCTTTTTTGAATCACTCTTTTAAATCAGTTTGTACTCTTTCGGTGTTTGGACTAGACCGAATAAACAAGTTTTGAACAATAAATGGATAAAATGGAATCAGAAAAGGGGGGGGGGGATATCTAAAGAATTTTTTTTAAAGTAAATCGGTTAGTGGGTCTAAGCACTCCCACTGAACCCCTCCCACACATTGTGTCTTGTTATTGCAAGGATTGTCTGCACTCCCACTGAACCCCTCCCACACACTGTGTCTTGTTATTGCAAGGATTGTCTGCACTCCCACTGAACCCCTCCCACACACTGTGTCTTGTTATTGCAAGGATTGTCTGCACTCTCACTGAACCCCTCCCACACACTGTGTCTTGTTATTGCAAGGATTGTCTGGTCTGCACTCCCACTGAACCCCTCCCACACACTGCGTCTTGTTATTGCAAGGATTGTCTGCACTCCCACTGAACCCCTCCCACACACTGCGTCTTGTTATTGCAAGGATTGTCTGCACTCCCACTGAACCCCTCCCACACACTGCGTCTTGTTATTGCAAGGATTGTCTGCACTCCCACTGAACCCCTCCCACACATGGCGTCTTGTTCTTGCAAGGATTGTCTGCACTCACACTGAACCCCTCCCACACACTGCGTCTTGTTATTGCAAGGATTGTCTGCACTCACACTGAACCCCTCCCACACACTGCGTCTTGTTATTGCAAGGATTGTCTGCACTCACACTGAGCCCCTCCCACACACTGCGTCTTGTCATTGCAAGGATTGTCTGCACTCACACTGAACCCCTCCCACACACTGCGTCTTGTTATTGCAAGGATTGTCTGCACTCACACTGAACCCCTCCCACACACTGCGTCTTGTTATTGCAAGGATTGTCTGCACTCACACTGAACCCCTCCCACACACAGCGTCTTGTTATTGCAAGGATTGTCTGCACTCACACTGAACCCCTCCCACACGCTGCGTCTTGTTATTGCAAGGATTGTCTGCACTCCCACTGAACCCCTCCCACACGCTGCGTCTTGTTATTGCAAGGGTTGTCTGCACTCACACTGAACCCCTCCCACACGCTGCGTCTTGTTATTGCAAGGGTTGTCTGCACTCACACTGAACCCCTCCCACACGCTGCGTCTTGTTATTGCAAGGGTTGTCTGCACTCACACTGAACCCCTCCCACACACTGCGTCTTGTTATTGCAAGGGTTGTCTGCACTCACACTGAACCCCTCCCACACACTGCGTCTTGTTATTGCAAGGGTTGTCTGCACTCCCACTGAACCCCTCCCACACGCTGCGTCTTGTTATTGCAAGGGTTGTCTGCACTCACACTGAACCCCTCCCACACGCTGCGTCTTGTTATTGCAAGGGTTGTCTGCACTCACACTGAACCCCTCCCACACACTGCGTCTTGTTATTGCAAGGGTTGTCTGCACTCACACTGAACCCCTCCCACACACTGCGTCTTGTTATTGCAAGGGTTGTCTGCACTCACACTGAACCCCTCCCACACACTGCGTCTTGTTATTGCAAGGGTTGTCTGCACTCACACTGAACCCCTCCCACACATTGTGTCTTGTTATTGCAAGGGTTGTCTGCACTCACACTGAACCCCCTCCCACACACTGTGTCTTGTTATTGCAAGGATTGTCTGCACTCCCACTGACAGGCAATGGCGTAGCGGAGAAGGCTTGCATCGTGCCCCGGGCGCTACTCACAAAGGGGCGCCAAATGGTATATTTTACATATAATATTATGTGGTTTTCGAATGGAGGGGGCGCTAAAAAGGTATTGTGCCCCGGGCGCGAGTTAAGCTCGCTACGCCACTGATGACAGGGCGTCTCAAACACTCCCCGGCTGTCTCTGAATGCTGTTCTTCAATGAATCATTGTTCTGCTGGTCTCACCAATGAATGAATGTTTTGCTGGTCTCACCAATGAATGCATGTTCTGCTGTTCACCAATGAATGAATGTTCTGCTGGTCCCACCAATGAATGCATGTTCTGCTAGTCTCACCAATGAATGCATGTTCTGCTGGTCTCACCAATGAATGCATGTTCTGCTGGTCTCACCAATGAATGCATGTTCTGCTGGTCACACCAATGAATAAATGTTCTGCTGGTCACACCAATGAATAAATGTTCTGCTGGTCTCACCAATGAATGCGTGCCCTGCTGGTCTCAACAATGAATGCGTGTTCTGCTGGTCTCATCAATGAATGCATGTTCTGCTGGTCTCACCAATGAATACATGTTCTGCTGATGCCTACAAAGAATGTGTCAGGGATGGCAATGGTGTCTTTCTTTCTTCATTTAATTTCACACACAATTAAAACAAGTTAACAACAGTTCTTTATCACAAATACTTCTAATAAATACGACAAGTCGATTTGATTTAAATATGAGCAATCACTTCACTTTATTTACTCTAAGCACTCAACAAAAGTTAAATCAACACTATAGCTTAACAATATTAATTCTTCGAAAAAAATCACACACTTCTTTATTAACTCCTTCGTTTCTTCTTAATTCCCTTCCTTCTTCAAACTTAACAAAACCTACTCTGCCCCCGTCTCTTTCTGTCGTGACCTGTATATCTCCGCGTCCCTACAACTGACCAACGCTGTCCCTTTCGCTACGCCTTCGTCTCCCCACCTGTCTAATTACGTAACACCTAACTCTACACGCTGCTGCTATTAATCATCAGTCCTGACCTATTTTCACTGTCCGTGCAAATCGTTTGTCTACTTAATTATCTGTCTATCAATCTATCACTCAATCTATCTGTCTATCTATCTACCAATATGACTGTCTATCTATCTATCTATCTATCTATCTATCTATCTAACAATATGACTGTCTATCTATCTATCTATCTATCTATCTATCTATCTATCTAACAATATGACTGTCTATCTATCTATTTCTATCTATCTATTTTCACTGTCCTTACAGAATGTATGTTCTGTTTTTTTTTCTAATGAATATATGTTCTCCTCTTTTCTCTCTCTCTCTCTCTCTCTCTCTCTCTCTCTCTCTCTCCCTCTCCCTCATCTTTGCGTCGAACGTTGTTGATCATTAACCCATACTTTGAATTATCTAGATTACCATCACCAAACAACGGCCCGCAGGCAGAATCCGACCCTCGAGGTCAGTACATTAGGCCCGCCGAAGGTACTTGATATACTTGATAAAACATAATATGGAATACAAGATGTTGGGATACTTTTAATAATTGAAATGATTAAATGGCCAGTATTCGTCATTTATCAGTTATCCGGCTCAGTGTTTACAAAGTTTGGTGGCCCCTTATCTAGATTCAGGAATATTGTGTATATAGTAAAGTAGTTAAAGCTCCCTTAGCCCAAAAGGGGCCATTCGAGCAGACAAAGTGTAGAATTCATCCGTTTCTGTTAGCTCGGCATAGCAGAGTGCAACAGCCGCCTTTACTTCCCAAACTAAGGTCAGGTTTTTTTTTTAGTTCAAGCTGGGTGAACTTAATGGACATTCTACAAACTTTCAGCAGGACCTGGACTAATCCCCTTAGTTCTCACCAAGGAATCAAACCCAGGACTCTTAAGGTCGACGGTTTAGCCCTCTACACCACTCGGCCATCCGTGTGAATAAATTAATTTATATTTATTTATTGATTTTGTTTTTCATTTTGGCGGGAAGAGTTATCAAGGTAGAGCTATCCATAAGTATTAACTCCCAACAAACGGCATACAATAAAATGTGACTCTGGTGATCCATAAAGTCAAACCATGAAAAATATTATTTTTTTAAATATTTTTTTATTACAAATGTAATATTTTTATTAAAAAAATGCATGCTAAATACTTTCTAATAAAAAATATTTATTTATTTTTTATTTAACTACAATTTCTCGCAAATAAAATAACACTATCAGTTGACCGGCACCGAACGCCATTTTGATTTGTTTACGTTTTGTCAGTCACTTTGACTACATTAAAATGGACTCAGATTCTCATTATTTAGTGGAAAAAGAACTTAAATCTAGTGACAAACGGACAAAAATGAAACTAACACTCGCTAAATCAAAAAAAAAAAATATAAAAACATTCAAAACTGACCAAAAAACATTTTTTTTTCAACTTTTTCAAGAAAAAACACAAGGTAGCCTCACGACACAGGCGCGCATTATGTCTTTTTTAATAAAAAAAACTTCTTTTTCTACATTTTTTGCGTTTTTCTTAAAATTAAATTTTTTATGTAAATAATTAAAGGAAAATATGCATATTTGAAAAAAAGTCACCAAACATTTTTTTTTTGAAGAAATTGATTGATAACTGAATATTTCATTTCAGAAATATATGTAGATTAATAAAATGTCTGAAAAAATGTTTTTGTTTTTAATACTTATTTTTTGTCTTATTGCTGTTTGTACACTTTAAAAAAAAAAATTTTGTTTTGTTAAATTCTTTTTTTTTAAATATTATCAAAATTCATTTTCACAAAAAAAAAGCTGCACAGTTTTAAAGCCTATTCAAAGAAGAAAAAAAATGATATATCACACATATATGGGCTATAAAGGAAACAGACAATATAGTCCAAAATGTAAGGACACCTGTTTGGTAATAAAAAAATGCCAAAACCTGCCGTCGATTAAGAGTTAATGTAATAAGCAGAAGTCTGGACATTAAAAAAAGAGGCTTTCAAATACATTTTTTTTATATGCAAAGGTGCCTGGGGGCTCACGAAGATCGAGGGCCGGCCGGGCCCCCCCCCCCGGAAACAAAGAAACATGGTGACTGTTGAAACTGCCGGGCGATGAAGGTGACATTTTTTAATTTGATTCCTCACCAGAGGTGTGCGGATCTTGAAATTTAGCGTCCGCGTCCGTCCGCGGATTTCTATCAATGATCCGCGTCCGCGTCCGCAGAATCTTACAACATTGGTCCGCAGTCAGTCCGCGCGTCCGCATTGCTGAAATTTAGCTTTTTTTATGGTAACGCTAAAGAAGATCCGCGTCAGTCCGCGAGTCCGCAACTTAACCATACGAAGCGTCCGCTGTCAGTCCGCGGATTCGGAAAAGTCTGCGGATCTGCGTCCGCAAGCGGACGCGTCCGCTGTCCGCTCATCTCTGTTCCTCACATCCTTACCAGAGGGTAAATACATCCCGCCCGTAGAGTTGAATACGTTCACGGCACCAACTAATCTATAGGCCAGTGCCCCGTACATTGCGTCATCACGGGCCTCTGACAATGTCCACGTATGTTGTTGGCTAAATCATTATAGGGCATAATTCTGCCCGCGACAGGGGTCACTAAAAGGGCACCCCATTCCCGGATCATACTGCGGCGACCCTGCAAAGGAATACACTCTTCACTTTTATTTTGTTTATTAATTTAAAAAAAAAAAAATAAAAAAAAAACAACAAAATTTAAAATAAAAAGAAAACAAAACTCTTGAAGGCGGAAGGAAGCCCCGCCCACCACTTAATCTGGCTGACAGTTTGTGCGAGTGAAGGGTATTACTGAAGTCTGCAACAACTTCCTGGTAGTCACCAACAATGTTTTTATTATTATTTCATGTCCAGGATGTACACAGATAAATAAGTCTTTTCTCAGACAACCCGGAATAATCAGTTCTGCCAAAGTGGCGGATTTTCCCGCCAACTGAGGGTGTTGTTTTTCGGTCATCGACGGGGAATTTACACCGTTGGCTGGCGGTTAGTGGCGGGTTCAGAGTTTTATATTACGTTGGTGAGATTTGAGCAAAAAAAAAGACGCATAAAATCTAACAATGGGTGTACAATCGGACATATTTTTTTTTTATTTTTACTATTCTGGCAAGTGTTTGTTAAAAACATCTGGCAACATTAACCCGGATGTTGCCTCACATAAGACTCATAAATAAAACCATTCATTAATTCCCCCCCCCACCCCACCTTAACAGCAGCAAAGAGTATAAGTGGACTTTAAATCCACTTTTGAGTTTTCCCATTTATTCCCAAGGAAGTGTTTGTTTCTTGAGAAAATGAATATTTATAAAAAAAATGTTTAACAACAAAAGGTTTAGTAAAAAAAAAAACATTATTTCTGAGAATTCATTATTGATGATTTTCATTTAAAAATTTGAAAAGGCCAGCACAATTTTAAGTGGCCCAAGGGAATAAAACGAATGAATACTCCTGTTTCAGTGGGGAATTTGAAGGGGCGGCTCAAACTTGTTATGGGGCTACTTATGGTTCAGTAGTGGATTGAGGTTGTTTTGGGGCCACGGGTGCATAATAAAATATTACAGAGATGGAGAAACCCTACAAGTGTGCAATTAGGGTTTGTGGTGGTGGAGATGGAGGGGGGTCCTTTAGAAGTCTTGGCCCAGGGGCAGGGCAGTCGTGGCCCAGGGGCAGGGCCGGTTTTAGGCCGATTTGACCGATTGCTCCAAATTGGTCCCCGCGCCGGGCAGGGGCCCCGAAATTTTCATTTAGAATTAATAGTAATAGTTATTTAAAAAAAATATTAGAAGAGGGGCCTCGCAAGCATCCGTTAAATTGGGCCCCCGCAATTCATAAGGCCAGCCCGCCGTTAAAACAGCCTTTGTTATGGTTAATGCTTAGTTCCAGTATATGTTTTTCAAACAGACGTTAACCGTTAAAAAAAAATAATAATGCAGGCAATAAAAATCTTTTTAAAACTTTTTGAGAACCACTGGTATGTTACGTACAATCAGACAGTACCAGAAGTAGAGGCCACCATCATTGAACGACTTAAATTAAGGTCAGAAAAAAAACAACGACTTTATAAGGGACATAACTGGTTTTAAACAACCCTGAAGCTAAATATCGAAAAGAAACAAATAATGTGTTATTTCCCCTTTCTTTTTATAGCCTCGTTCTATCTCTCTCTCTCTCTCACACACACACACACACACATACACGAATTCACACACACACACACACACACACTCACACACACACACACAACAAATGTAAACAAAAAAATGTATTCTGCTGCAGTTTGATCTAATATTTAATGGGACCAGACACGAGTGGATGGTGAAAAGCGTAAGGGGGGGGGGGCGGGGCGGGGCGCATAAAAGACACCTGGGTAGAGGACGTATCATCATCATTACTTCTCACGGAAAACATTTTGTGTGTATGTGTGTGTGGGGGGGGGGAGAGAGAAAAAACCAGTCCCGTCATACTTCGTCAGGTCATGATGGCATTTACATTTTTCCTTTTAATTCTTGAGGATTTTTTTTTTCATAATTTTATTTTTTAACTATTTTTTTATACATTTATACTCAGCTCTTCTCTCTCTCTCTCTCTCTCTCTCCCTCCCTCTCTCTCTCTCTCCCTCTCTCTCCCTCTCTCTTTCTCCTGTTCTCTCTCTCCCGTTCTCTCTCTCTCCCTCTCTCCCTCTCTCCCTCACTCTCTCTCTCTCCCTCTCTCTCTCTCTTTCTGTCTGTCTCTCTCTCTCCCTCTCTCTCTCTCTCTCTCCCCCCCTCTGTCTCTCTCTCTCTCTCTTTCTGTCTGTCTTTCTCTCTCTCTCCCTCTCTCTCTCCCTCTCTCTCTCCCTCTCTCTCTCTCCCTCTCCCCCCCCCTCTCTCCCTTTCTCTCTCTCTCTCTCTCACCCCTAATCTCTCTCTCTCTCTCTATCTCACCTCACCTCTGTGCATTGAACGTTGTTGATCATTTAACCCGTACTTTAATAATCCAGATAAAAGGGTTCACCATACAATGGGCCCCACCCCCTTATATTCCGACCCCCCAACAAATCGGACCGCCTTAACGTTGTTAGGGGCCCTATGAGGAAACAGTTTCGTATATGGGGCCCCTCGCAGGATAGTAATTTAATCAAGTACGCTAAAAAACGTATTACTTCATACCAAATATATTAGCATAAAGCAATTGGTTAAATTCATATTCTGGCTGTATTTGATCCGTTTCTAGTAGAACAAGGGCCGGATTTACAATTTTAGGGCCCAGGGCCAACAAAAATTTGAGACCCCATTTTGAAAAATAGAATAAATTGCCAATTTTTTTTTGCTTATTTTTTTGTAAACTACTGAACATTTTGGGGGCCCTCATTTCGGGCCTATCCACAAATCCGGCCCTGAATAGAACCAAGACACCCAAAAACTTGTCATGGGCAGCGAGGCTCAATTGTCAACATTTTTTGTCTTGTCGCATCATTGTTGAGCTTGTTTGTTTTTTTTTAGATTGAATGGAAACAGAGGGGCCCCCACCTATCAGCGTTTGTCAGGGGCCCCACATGTCAGAGTTTGTCAGATCTCCTTATTCTCTGTCTAAAGCCCCGAGCACACACTATATTGCATAGGGGCCCCAAGATTAATTGACCATTTACGTTTCATTGTTTAGTTTGAAGGTCATGGCCCATCTAACGGTGAAGACGGTACAGTCAAGTCCCGTCTAACGGTGAAGACGGTACAGTCAAGTCCCATCTAACGGTGAAGACGGTACAGTCAAGTCCCATCTAACGGTGAAGACGGTACAGTCAAGTCCCGTCTAACGGTGAAGGCGGTACAGTCAAGTCCCATCTAACGGTGAAGGCCGTGCTAAAAACAATTAATTTTTTTTTTTTTAAAAAGACGGTAGTCAAATAATCAGCCGCTCTATTTAATAAAACCTGTATGATTGGTTAGCATGGGGGCCGCCTTGTTCTCGTGGTGCACCCAAGAAAATGCCTTCCGAAAGGGGGGGGGCGTGGAACGAGCATGGGATTAGATTGCCTTTGTCAAGCTATGCTAATAATTTTTTTTTGTTCTAATTCAAAACCTGTGTGACGTTTTTTTATTACGCTGTTCTGTAATCCATTTTTTAAATCTCGCTTCTTGATCACGTGATAAAGATAATTACGCGGGAATACAAAAGCCAAGCACGTGCGCGAGTTATTATTGCGCATGTTCTTTCTTCTGTCTAAACACCTGTTTAACTCTTTTCTCTTCCTGCTGACTCACACTTGTACCACGTGGTATTGGTGTTTATCTTTATGCGAATATTCTAGAAAAATAAAATAATCGAATATGAATTGTTTTTTTTTTTTAAATCTACAATTGAAGGGGAATGATGCTGAAAGCTACCAGGTCAACTTTAATAGTAACAGAGAAAAAAGCGTGTTTGTCTGTTGTAGCGAGTTCTGTTTTTATATTAGTGAGTACAGCTTTTGAACCATAGTTTTAATTAAGGAAGTGGCTACTAGTCCAGCCAACTGGAATTTTTTTTTCCCGCCGTCTAGCTATAGATGTGCTTCTGCGCATGTGCGGCGGACGGACTGCATATTATTGCATTTTTTTTTTGTTTTCGGGGCTAGGGTTAGGGTTAGGGCTAGGATTAGGGTTAGGGTTTGGGGTTAGGGTTAGGGTTAGACGCAATATCTATCGCCGGACCCCGTAAAAAAAAATAATACGGAGTACGGTTAGCCGAGCGCATGCGCACATCTATAGCTGGACGGCGGAAAAAAAAAATAATTCCAGTTGGCTGGACTGGTAGCCACTGCGTTAAATTAAATAAGACCTGATACCTCACGCAGTTCAAAGGTCATTTACCATCCCCCGATGCTTTTGATTCCGTTGAAGTAATTGGAACCAACTGAACCAAGTCATCAAATTTCATTGTTATAAATGTGTTGTTTATTTTTTTAAATGTTATTATTAGAAAACATACATAAGTGAATAGCTGTTAGGGAGTTGCGAGTTGTGCGACAACACAGGGCGCCGAACTAGGATTTGGCGCCTAATGAGAGCTGTAAACTGTTTTTTTTTTTTTTGCACTTTTCAGCAGTGCTCGATTTAAGAAAAAAACCAGTGCCGGGGGATGCAAAAAAACAAAAAATTCTGCAGAGCCGGGGATGAATGTCTATGATTTCATCCCCGGCTGAGATATATGAGCTAAAGCAGAGCCGGGGATGAATGTCTATGATTTCATCCCCGGCTGAGATATATTAGCTAAAGCAGAGCCGGGGATGACAGGTGGGTAAATCGAGCCCTGCTTTTCAGATTGGGAAGAAGGCGCCAAGAAAAACTGTAACTCGCACAGAGCGACATAAAATCTAGCTACGGCTCTGATGATGATTAGCCTACGCCACGGTACATCAATGTAAATTCAGGGTGTAAATTGCACATGCGTGCGATTCTGCGAGCGTTCAAGAGCGATGCTTTTATATATATATGTGCAAAGTGAAGTAGTCGGTGCGGCTCCGTGTGTCGTCTGAAAACCAAATCGACCTGCTTTAAATATGAATGATAGAAACTTGTTCTGAGAAACCGACAAATTATTAAAAAAAAATTGAAACATACTTTTTTAAAGAATAATTATGAGTTTGTTTTATTTGTTTTGTTATTTCGCTTAGGTTAAAGGGGCCATTGGTCAATAATTGTATCCTTCATTAACCTAATATGACCAATGTGACTTAATAATTGGGGGGTCGGGGGTGGCCCCATTTATCAAAGGTTATTTAGAGCTTAAGATTTACAAAGCAGTGGGCTTGACAGCGTTTATGTTGCCGACCGACCCCCACATGTAACTTTAAATAGTCGTTATAAAAATGTATGTATGGGCCCCCCCCCACAAGTAACTATGCCTAGGGCCTCCCTAACACAATAAGAACGGCATAGCCATTTAGTTGCTAACAGTAAACTAAGCTGTTTTATGCACCTTTGTGTAATCTTTCTTTTTTAAGTTCGAGATAAAGAAATATTTACTTATGGAGTAAATCTATTTTTAGATCTATTGTTCACGTTTTATGACGTGAATGTCGTAATTGACGTGTATTGGATCGAGTGAAATCTCTAAAAAGTTGAACTTTTACCTAAATATAGCCAATTTTCTGCCGGGTCATGTCAAGCCATAAAAATGTAATATACAATGGACTTGCTTACGTGACATTATTGCCTGGTTGTCAGGTTGAATAAACTGATTAGATCGCACTGACCTAAACATGTTCATAGCAGAAGATTTAAAACCCAGAAAAAAAAATTGCATATACATGTATTAAAAAAAAAAGTTATTTTTTATTATTATTATTAAGTTGCATAGGTCGCACTTCAATATATTTATGTTGTTTCAATTTGACAGGTACTTTAGAGAAACCTGCAGTTTGAAGGGGGTTGCCAGTTTGCTGCGTGACGTATCACCAAACCACGTGACCAAATACCGCATTCGCACGTTGAGCACATTCCATAATGGGGAAAAAATAGGTGTATTTATTCTCGAACCTGTGTGCGACGGTAACCCGCGGACATATACTTTTGCATCATTTGCTGTACAGTCACGAAACAGGTTGAGAACAGCTGCATTGAGGACAGCTGCGTTGAGGACAGCTGCATTGAGAACAGCTGCATTGAGAACAGCTGCGTTGAGAACAGCTGCGTTGAGAACAGCTGCGTTGAGAACAGCTGCATTGAGAACAGCTGCATTGAGAACAGCTACATTGAGGACAGCTGCATTGAGGACAGCTGCATTGAGAACAGCTGCATTGAGAACAGCTGCATTGAGAACAGCTGCATTGAGGACAGCTGCATTGAGAACAGCTGCATTGAGAACAGCTGCATTGAGAACAGCTGCATTGAGAACAGCTGCATTGAGAACAGCTGCATTGAGAACAGCTGCATTGAGAACAGCTGCATTGAGAACAGCTGCATTGAGAACAGCTCTACCAGCCTATTAAGTGGGGGGGGGGAACGGATGGTCGTGGGGTTAACCGCTCGACTGTCGACCTGGGGGTCCCTGGTTCGATCTCCAGTAAGGACCAGTGTGTATTTCAGGTCACGGTGAAAGTTTTCCCCATATCTCCCGTGGTGCCTCCATGACCATTGTACTATAAATATATGTAGGCTATGGTGAGAATGAAAGAAGGTCACCACAAAAAAATCGTCCCATTAACGGTTTAACTAAGAGATTTCATCTCATCCTTACATGGACATTACACACACACTCACTCTCACACACACACACACACTCTCACACACACACACACACACACACACACACAAACACACTCACACATACACACAGCCAACTGAAAAACAAAAACAAAACAACAATTGATTTTAAAAAAATACAATAAATGCACAAGAGAAAAATTAAAAGGCAAGTGAGGTGGTAAATGAACGCAACCTTCCCGTGGTTGACATCTGACATCTACCACTCACCTCATTAAAATTTTTTAAACTGCCGGTTGTTATTTTTGGTTGTTATTTTTGGTTGTTTTCTTTTTTAAAAACAAAATTTTTGATTTACTTTCATGTCGGGATTTTTTTCAAGCTGTCTGTTAATAGCGCCCGCCATTATTGTAATGGGTAGGATGGGGGAAGGGTGTGTGTGTGTGGGGGGCTAATTCAATATACGACCTTGACCCACATATCATTCAACAGGCTTTTCTTTTTTTTTTCAAACATTCCCACATAAATTAAGAGTTGACATGTCCCGGTGTTTACTAATTTTTTTTTTCTAGTTGTCGTTGTTGTTGCCTGCAAGCTGTGGGTCCAACAGTTGACGACGACCATGGTCCCTCCAAACACTTCAATGCAATCAAGAAGTAGACTGACACATAGACTATGCCTAGCCAATATGTCCCTCCCCCCCCCCCCGGGCCAATTGTTTTTGTTCATTGTTCCTTTGAATATCACGTGATATATGGGCGGCGCCTGTCACGTGTCTTATGGGGATATTGTCAACACTGGTTCGATTATGAGAATCCTCTGGGTTTTTTATTTTTAATTGTGTCGGACGGGTGTGGTGGTGGTGGTGGGGGAGGGCGGGAGAGAGAGAGAGAGAGAGAGAGAGAGAGATAGAGAGAGACAAAGGTTGTCTATGCCTAACGGTTCAATGCGCGGGTGGTGGTGGGGGGGAGGGGAGGCCGAGTGTCATATGTGGGGCAGAGAGAGAGACGCGTTATTATAGACTATTATATCAAAGCTCTTCTATCGGGAGCGGCGCCCCCATGCCCCCATTCTCCTCTTCAGTGGCGGTTGGTCTACTGTGAAGGTGGATGTGTGTGTGTGGGGGGGGGAGGACTAATAAATGTCCTGTGGTCTTTTTGTCTCGAAAGTTTTGTTTTAGATTTTGTTGCATCCTGTTCTTGTAATTTTTTTTTCTGTCTTGGCGAATAAAAATACAACCCGTTTCGCGTAGATGTATGGTGCTGTATGATGATGTATGGTGCTGTGTGATGATGTATGATGATGTATGGTGATGTATGATGATTATGATAATGTATGATGATGTATGGTGATGTATGATGATGTATGGTGATATATGATGATGTATGATGATGTATGATGATGTATGATGATGTATGAGGTTTATGATAATGTATGATGATGTATGATGATGTATGATGTTGTATGATGATGTATGAGGTTTATGATAATGTATGATGTATGATGATGTATGGTGCTGTATGATGATGTATGGTGATGTATGGTGATGTATGATGATGTATGATGATGTATGGTGATGTATGATGATGATGATGTATGGTGATTTATGAGGATGTATGATGGTGTATGATGATGTATGGTGATGTATGACGATGTATGATGATGTATGATGGTGTATGAAGATGTATAGTGGTTTATGAGGATGTATGATGGTGTATGATGATGTGTAGTGATGTATGATGATGATGTGTGGTGATTTAAGAGGATGTATGATGATTACGGTGATGTATGATGATGTATGGTGATGTATGATGATGTATGGTGATGTATATCTTGGTTCGAATGTAAGCTATTGCTGGGCTTTGTAGCATCCGGATTACACCCCCAGCGTAGTAAACCCCCTACGTAGTAAACCCCAAGCGTAGTAAACCCCCAGAGCTGTAAACCCCCAGAGTTTTTATAAAACATCAAATGATTTTTTTTAAAAACAAAGAAACTTTATTAAATGAACCTTAGCTATTTTTTGTAAAATTATTGGCATTTTTTTTTTGGAAGTTAATGTAAAAAAAATAACCAAGTAAAAATGAATAAAATCTGTTATGATTTCGTTTCTCGTTTTATGGCATTCATTAGAAGAGAAAAAAAAACAGTTAAAATTTATAAAAAGGTCTTTATGTTTCAATAACACATCTAGCTGATTAAAAAAAAATTATTTGGGGTGGGGGGGGTGTCCGTGGGGGGTTTTGTCCGCTGTGTCCTACAAATGTTGTAATCCATGTTATGTTTGTGAGTTTATAATGTGAACTTACTTTGTTGTTATGATGCAGGTTATGATGTAGGCTGCTTGTGTTGGGTTTATGGTGCATTCATATAGGTTTATGGTGTAGCTATGTAAGTTTGTAGTGTAGTCATGTAGGTTTATGCTGTAGCCATGTAGGTTTATGGTGTAGCCATAAAGGTTTTTCGTAGATTTCGTAGTTTACCGCTTGCGTTTCAATAGTATTTTGTGTTGTAGTTTGGTTTTTGAAAATGATATGAATTATCAAAGGTAAGATATCAATGATTAAAGGTATGTTATCAATAATTAAAGATATTCTATTAATGTTATGATTCGAAAGAGATATTATTATCTGAACACTGTTAATAGCGCATTATTGAAACTTAAAACATAAAAACCAAGCCAAGGGTGTCTCGAATTTATTTACTTATCTATAAAGGGTCAGCTCACATGGTCAGCTCACACTGTCAGCTCACAGGGTCAGCTCGCAGGGTCAGCTCACGTGGTCAGCTCACAGTGTCAGCTCACAGGGTCAGCTCACAGGGTCAGCTCACAGGGTTAGCTAACAGTGTCAGCTCAAAGGGTTAACTAAGAGGGTCAAATCACAGGGTCAAATCACAGGGTCATCTCACAAGGTCATCTCACAAGGTCATCTCACAGGATCAGCTTATAGGGTCAGCTCACAGTGTCAGCTCACGTGGTCAGCTCACAGTGTCAGCTCAGTGGTCAGCTCACAGGGTTAGCTAACAGTGTCAGCTCAAAGAGTTAACTAAGTGGGTCAGCTCACAGGGTTAAATCACAGGGTCATCTCAAGGGTCATCTCACAGGGTCAAATCACAGGGTCATCTCACAGGGTCACAGGGTTAACTCACAGGGTTAACTCAGAGGGTCAGCTCACAGGGTTAAATCACAGGGGCATCTCAAGGGTCAGCTCAAGGGTCAGCTCACAGGGTCAAATCACAGGGTCATCTCAAGGGTCAGCTCACAGGGTCATCTCACAGGGTCATCTCAAGGGTCAGCTCACAGGGTCATCTCACAGAGTCAGCTCACAGGGTCATCTTACAGGGTAATCTCACAGGGTTAGCTCACAAGGTCATCTCACAGGGTCAGCTCATATTACTATCTCACATAACCAGTGACTTACAGTACCAACCCACCTTGTTGTGAAGTAGACGGTTCAGTGTGACCAACACCCACCCCCCTCACACACCTAATTATGTGCATTGTGCCTGGTCTCAGAGTCTCACCCAGTCTGGAGCAAGTTGACCGGGATTTACCCGACCCGTTTGAACAATTCTGAAAAAAAAAAAAACATTTCACAAACAAGACGGCGTTCAGGTCAGGTTAGTGTGACCTTGAGGTTTCAACAGGACCTGCTCACCTGTACACAGACACCCACGCCAAGAGCCCCTGGCACCACCCACCACCTGGAATCAGGAGATCATTCACGTCAGACAAACAGTTCATTGTCTGCATACAGAAGACCTGGAAGTCTAGAAGTTTTTAATTGTGTGTTGCTCTGTGGTGGGGTAGAGCTGGAGATAACAGCCGAGAGGTTGTGAAACCCACCCTTTCCCCCTTGTTTCCCCCCTTTTCCCCTTTTATTCCCCTTTTTTCCACCTTGAAAGCTCAGGATTTGCAGTTAAATGACCCAACAGCGGGAACATGTAATGTACAGGATCAGACAAATAGACAGACAATCAGACAGACAGGTAAACAATTAGCAGTTCTTGTGTTCAGTGGGCTCATAATGATAACTGAAGAAAGGTTAAATTAGATTAGATTAGATTGTATTATACAAGATAAGATAGATAGTCGATAGATAGACATACAGACAGACAGACAGACAGACAGATAGATAGATAGATAGATAGATAGATAGATAGATAGATAGATAGATAGATAGATAGATAGATAGATAGATAGATAGATAGATAGATAGATAGATAGATAGATAGATAGATAGATAGATAGATAGATAGATAGATAGATAGATAGATAGATATGACTTCCTCAGATGTTGTGCCACCGATATTCAATATGATGTCACTGACAGTGTCAGGTCAATCAACGAAACCTGCCAGTTGACAGTCATCACGTCACCTGACATGTCTGACCATCACGTCACGTGTCCTGTATCTGCCCATCAGCATGAAGTGTTTTGTCCCAGTTTTTTTTTTGTTGTTGTTATTTTTACCCCCTTTGTTTCCGAGTGGCCACTCACTCCACTACTTCGGACACAATGGTCACTTCACAGAGTGCACACCACTGCCACAAACAGGATCCAGCCCAAGAGTCCAGGCGCCTGGTAAAGTTCAAGTCGTCAATCAGTGCGCGTCCACCGGTTTGAACCACTTCAACAGGACAATGGTTAGTACTTTCTTAGTGCTCTTCAAGTTGGGGGGGGGGCATTTCCGGTTTTAATTTTAAATAAAATTATAACCTTCAACAACAGATAATTGTGTTTAGTTTAAACGTGTGTATGTGTGTGTGTTTTTTTTAAAACTTATATTGATATGACGTCATCAGAATCTGTGTAGAATATGTTGTGTTATTGACAACGCTAAGATGAAGACTGACACTTTCTTTGGCACACGGAGAGATATTTTTTTTCCATTTATCCCATAGACAAGCAGACCCATCCCCCCCCCACCACCTACAGAATATAAATTATGCAGTGTCCATCACCTGTATCAGCTGTACGGATATTTAGATCACTGTGCTGCTATAGCTGTACGTGTTCATGACTGCTATTCAGCAGCTATTCCTCGATTCATACATGATATGCCATGCATTGAAAACCTTCTATTTAAAGAGCTTGACATTAGAAAGACGGCTGAATGCTATTTTACAAATAACCGCGCACTTTATAAGACATTCCCCCCCCCCACCCAACAACTTCAAGGTCGGTTAAGCATCAATCGCTTCCTCAATTTTATTTTATTTTTACTTTATTTTTTAAAAGATTTCGTCCTGGGAACCAGAGTTAAATCCAACGGAATCCAAAGCGATGTGTAAATTTGCCAAAGAACTTTTGACCAAAGTAGCTGTAAATATATGTATATATATATATATATATATCATAAAGTAGCCCATATATTTTGGTCTACAATTCTGCGCTACTTAAATTTTTGTAGTGCAATCTGACAACACTGGCGAAGTGTATTACCCCCCTCCCCTCACACACACACACACACACACACACACACGCACACATACACAGAACCTGAAGATGGAAAAAACCATTAAAAGTGAGAACCTGACTTTGCGCACCGTTGTGCATGTGTTCGTTTGCAGTACAACACGCCTTAATACGCAACGCAATCAGCACTTGGCGTTAAATGGTGTTAAACACTGAAACACAACTGATGCGAAACATATTAATGGGACGGATGGTTGTGCGGTAAAGCGCTCGACTGCCGACCTGAATTTTCCTGGTTCGATCTCCGGTGAGTCTTCGCTCAAGTTCCAGATATATCTTCCGTGGTGTCTCCATGGCCATTGCACTATCGGCTGTGGTGGGGATGAAAGCAGGGCACCATAAAAACCGTCCCATTAGTGGTTTATAGGATCTAAGAGATTTCTTCTCATACCTACAGGGACTTTACACTTATAGTATAGGACGCAGTGGCAATGTGGTAGAGCACTCAAATGTTAACCCTACAGTCCCCAGATCGAACCTTTACTTCCCATTGATGATCACTACTTCATTTGACTCCGTTGACCCTAAGAAAGTTTCTTCTATTAAGGGTCTCGTTTTATGTACAGACAGGCAGGCCCACCGACAGAAATTTCGCCCCCCTCCCCCGTGCTTATAATAATATTTTCAAAAGATGATTGGCCAGCTCAGTCCGGGCCCTTAAAACTCGCCGCGCCCCTGTGCATTTGCCCCCCCCCCCCGCACTGGGTACAGATATCTACTATATTTTGTTTATCTACTATAAAATGACTTAGTCGTTCGTAGGAGTATGTGACGCGGTTAGAAAAAGTTTTAAAATGGTGTTATTCATATTCTAACAGACTCAGAAATACCGGTATTCTAACAGACTCAGAAATACCGGTATCTTGAAGGATTGCACCCCCATTTTATTCTATTTTGTGTTCAAATGAAAAGTAAACGGGTAGGCCTATATAATCTGTGGTAAATATTGATTTTGCACACAGATGACGGTAACAGTAAACATTTCCTCGTTCAATTATTTTAATACCGATAATTCAAAGTACCGCAGTCGGGCTGACAGTGGCGTCGCCAGCAATTCTGGAGGCGCTCTCGAAAAATATTTGAGGGTTGATCTCATTCAGTAGCGACGGACCCTTTTATCCCGACCCCACTGAATGCTGTGTATATTGATGGCGATGGGGCGCCCGTGTCTGGTTCTCAACCCCGCGCCCCCGCCCCCTTCCCCAGTGACGCCCCGTAGAGCTTCCACAAGCTAATCGTGGTCCCCCCCCCCAACAGTTTCCAACAGAAGCTTCTCTGCTCACACACACCGACCTATATATAAATATATCTATGTGTGTGTGTGTTTGTGTGTTAGAGTCATTTTACAGCAGTTTACCTTTCCCGGCCGGGCCCACTAAGAGCATTAGCCCCCAAACATGTATTTGGGTACCTTCACCCGTTGTGCCAGCCCTGGTCATTTATATTTGTCCGCCTTTTACCATTGGAAGGACGATGCCCCGGTATCGAACTGTTAGTTGTCCGCATGCCTCGGTATCGTACTGTTAGTTGTGTGCATGCCACGGTATCGAACTGTTAGTTGTCTGCATGCCACGGTATCGAACAGTTAGTTGTCTGCATGCCCGGTATCGAACTGTTAGTTGTCTGCATGCCCCGGTATCGAACTGTTAGTTGTCTGCATGCCCCGGTATCGAACTGTTAGTTGTCTGCATGCTGCGGTATCGTACTGTTAGTTGTCCGCATGCCCCGGTATCGTTCTGTTAGTTGTATGCATGCCACGGTATCGAACTGTTAGTTGTCCGCATGCCACGGTATCGTACTGTTAGTTGTCTGCGTTCCTCGGTATCGTATCGTTAGTTTTCTGCATGACCCGGTATCGTACTGTTAGTTGTCTAGGTATCGTAATGTTAGTCTAACTAATAAAGCCTTTAGAATCGGTCAACATTGTAAAAAAAAAAAATCACCCATACCCAGTGGCGCCGAGAGCCAACACGGGCCCCTGGGCAGGACATCATTGCGGGCCCCTTAATAAACAATAAGTCGTGAAAAATTGACATGTCGGGGTGGCCGGGCCCCCTTACATATGCGGGCCCCCTAGTAATGACCCCCTCTGCCCCCCTCTCGGCGTGCCTGCCCATACCGGTACTAATGTTTTGTATCGTATCGGGAAGGAGTGAATTATTAAAAAAGACACCAATAAACAAATGAACGAACATTCATGCATCCACACACACACACTGCGTAGTGGAACCTACCACTCAAAAATAATTGTCCTGTTTGTCCGGTTCTGATTTCTACGCTTTGAGTGTGTGTGTGGTGCGGTGTGTGTGTGTGTGTGTGTGGTGCGGTGTGTGTGTTGAAGTGTGCGTGTTTTCCCCGCCCATTATAATTGTGACATACTACCACCCTCCTCTCTCTACCCCCACCCCTCCTCGCCCCCTTTCCCAACTCGCAACCGCACACTGACATTTGATATAGCCGCTACTACAGTAGTTGTTTGTTTATAAATTACCAGGTCTGGAGTTTATATATATATATATATATATATATATACATATATATATATATATATATAACAGGACGGGTATTTTACTGTCCTCCCTCTCAAACACAAATGTCAAATCCATGACGACTGACATATGACACTTGTTGAGTTCGCCCTATTGGAGAAATCACGTGTCAACAAATGTATCTGGTGTTATTTGGTTGTTTTTTTTTTATTTATTTATTTTTTATTAATTTAAAAAAAAAATTGCGCAAAGGTGAATTTAAAGGATACTCACCCGGTGTAAGCCTGAGGGGGGGGGGCGCGTCCAAATTTACCCCCACCCACCCCCATAAGGTGTGTCTGTTTTTTGGGCCCAAATTCTCTTCGGCCCAGGGCCTCAGCCTTAATCCGTCTGTATAAGGCGAGTGTCATGGGCTGGGCCTAGAACAAACGTTGCGTTGTTCACAGATAGTTCACAGATAGTTAACAGATAGTTCGCAGATAGTTAACAGATAGTTCGCAGATAGTTAAGCGATAGTTCGCAGATAGTTAACAGATAGTTAACCGATAGTTAGCAGATAGTTAACAGATAGTTCACAGATGGTTCCCAATTAGTTAACAGATAGTTGATAGTTAAGAGATAGTTCACAGATAGTTAAGAGATAGTTCACAGATAGTTAAGAGACAGTTCACAGATAGTTAAGAGATAGTTCACAGATAGTTAAGAGATAGTTCACAGAAGCAAAGATAAACCAAGCGGTCGCTCCAGTTGCCCCACCCGCTAAGTCTGCTTGTGACGTACGGTATGCACCAATCCATGATCAAATGAAGCACAACGTATGTGGGACGGATGGGCCGAGTTGTGTAGATACTCGACTGTAGACCTGAGAGTTCCGGGTTCGATACTCGGTGCCCCCCCTTAATGTACCAAATACACAACATGCCCTCTCAATGTAGATGGGCACACTAGAGAACTTCAGAAGGGGGCCCCTTCAAATTAAGTTAATTATCTATTAAATATGATACTGAAAAGACTCGAATTAAACTTTGGCCTAGGGCCCCCCCAAACATTTCTGTAAGTCTCTTTCTTACTTGCTCCCCCCAACTTCTCTATAAGTCTTCTACCAGGGCCTCAAACTCTTCTGTAAGTATCTTCATTGGCTCCCCCTAAATTCTCTGGGAGACTCTTTATGGGGCCCCCTGAATTCTCTGGAAGACTTTATGGGGCCCCCTGAATTCTCTGGAAGACTCTTTATGAGGCACCCTGAATTCTCTGGAAGACTCTTTATGGGGCCCCCTGAATTCTCTGGAGGACTTTATGAGGCCTCCCTGAATTCTCTGGAAGACTCTTTATGAGGCTCCCTGAATTTTCTGGAAGTCTCTTTATAGGGCTTTCAAATACTTAAGAAAGGCTATGACCAAGCACACATAGTAACACAAATCAACATAATTACACATAAAGAACAACCCAAGACTTTTAGATATTCATTTGGATTGTTGTATTGTACACAAGTATCCTTCCTGGAAGAACAACGGAGTTACTATGACAACAAAACATAAGTGGTCAACACATTGATATCAAGTGGTAAGCAGTTAAAAGTAAATCGAAAAAAAAAATATCACAAGAAATTATTTACATCTGTAAGTAAACACACACAAAAATGAAAAAAAATAATTTACAACCTTATTTCGGTGATAACAAGTAACATAGCATAATTAATAAAACATATGTGGTTGTTTATTTGATTATGTGGGCATGCGAATTGCATCCAGTTGATCAGCGGGTGGCGGCTAAAAGCATACAGCTTTGAGTTGTCAACACATAAGCCGCAAGCTGATTGGTCAACACATTAGCCACAAGCTGATTTGTCATGAGGGAGGATAGTGGAACGCATTGCACGTGCAAGTGGCGGATGTCGACGCCCGGGGCGAATTTGAAAATGCCACACCTTTCTAGAGGCCAGTGCCTAGCCCCCAATTTTCCCTAGGGCAAATATACAACTCGGATGTGTTTGTGGGCACTTCTAATGTAATAAATAGTAAGCAGTGCAAGAAGATACGTGTGCCTATAATATTGGTTCAAATAGGAAACCTTTCATTCAGATTTCCTTGTATAATGAATGAGTAGTTAAATAAGGTAGTATAAATATACAAGTTTTAGATATTGGCTAAACAATACGGTACAAGGATACGTGAATTATGAAAGCAAAGAGAAAAAGTTAAATTTCCAAACTTCAAATGAAGAAAAAAGATAAGATATAAATATTTTGATTATCATATTTTAAAAAAAGTAGACATGGGTGGGGGGAAAAAAGGGGGAAATTCAATTTCAATTACATTCACTGGAATTTACAAGGTGAAAAAAGTAATTAGGATAACTCATTAACCGCAGAAGATTGTTGCGGAACCCATTAACAGCAGAAGTCAAAGCCACGTCTTATGAAAGCAAATTTCGATAAACCAAGATAAGTTTGAAACATGAGCTGATTTTTTTTTTAATGCATACAGATACAAATTAATAACACTGGCTAAGACGAATCCAGTCAGAGAGGGAATTTTTTTTTACTAACATTACAGAATTCCCCTGTTTTGAACAATAAAAAAAAAAATTTTGCACTGGCCTATATCTTGTTTATTAATTGTATGCGTGTTTCCTATAGTGTTCCTCTCATATAAACATTTCACACAAAATAAAACTATCGTCTAAGAAAATTGATTTACAGGCATGTAAAAATTAATAAATAAGAAAATAAAAAATCCACATTTAACCATATTTTTAAAAAAAAAAACCAGAAAAGCTTTAGAAAAGAAACATAAAACCACTTTCTTTAAGAGAATCGCTAACAGCGCGCACACCTGAAATGTGTTGTTTTTTTCCTTTAGTTTTATGGTTTAAGCTATCTTATGTCTAAATCTGTCTGGGTCAACATGGTTTTATTTCGTCCCAGAATTCAACAGTGCAGCAAGCTTTTTTCTTAATTTTTTTTTTTAATTATTATTATTGAAAGACAAAAATTAAACAAAAAAATCAAAGTTTCCATCACAGATTTAAAAATATTTACACACATAGGAAAAAAAAATTTGTGCTGACTAGAGGAGAATTTTCGTCTTTGAGTTCAGTTTTCCTTTGTTTCCGAGTTGTTTGATTCACTCCCGAGAAAATGTATTGGTGAGTGCTATCTGGCTGTGAGCTGTCTAGTTGTGAGCTGTCTAGCTGTGGTCCGTGTATGTAGTACCAACTGTATTCTGTTTAATATGTACTTGTTTTTGTTTGTGAAAACTCTACCACCTTTTTACTTCCATTTGATGTTCCAGACCAGCAGGCCGACCTATTTTTAGATGAACCTGAGGTCAGACTCCTCAATGCTGTGTAAGGCAGAGGCGTTCTCTTCGGAGAAAAGATTAAGGAGCGCCAGCTGTGTGCTCTCGTTGGACGACGATTCCTGGTCACTGAAGGAAGGGGAAGAGTAAGGCGAGACTGTGCCAGAGTAGGACCAAGGCCCTGATGACAACGGGTCAGCTGACGGACTGTTGTATGATGACTTGACCGATGATTCGTTGCATTTTTCGGTTCTGGGGAAATTTCGATTCAGGAATCCATACCTGTCCGCGGAAAGGAATGAGAGTTTTAAATGACCAATGTCGGGGTCGTTGTCCCGGGGAATGTAGGTTTGTGGCGAGGGGGAGGTGGACTCAGTGACATAGCTGTCCAGGCCAATGAATGTCTCCATGTCCATCTGGACATCCTCTAGCTGCCCAGTCCTTCTGACTGAATCAGACTCTTCAGCACCTCCGTGGAGCCACTTTAAAAGCTCAGCGTCATCATCCACTTGAGGCTTGTCTTCCTCCTCTGAGTTGTAGTCCCTGACCGGCGAGTCGCAGCGAGTGGACAGCTGGGGTTCAAAATCAAACGATGTGTCTATGGTCAGCGGGAACAAGCGGCCCTGGGACAGCGCCCCCATTACGCTCTGTGGGAAACAGCTCGGCCTGATGGAGCAGTCCGACCGCGACAAGGCCGGGACTGTGGTGTAGGAATGGGTCCCAGCCGTGCTGTACACGATCCTGGAGACCGACTCTAAAGACGAACAGGAAGAGCACTGTTTTGTGGGCACTCTTTCTGGCGTAGGATTGTCCTGGGTGATCGGTCCAAAAGGCTCGAAGCAGCAGCTCGTGACGTTTGAGGCAAGGGCGGCGCGGTTTGAAGTCTGTGCGGTGGGCTTGAGGCCCAGAGCGCCCAAGAAGCCCTCTTTGCTCAAAATGACCGCCTCGTGGCTCCCCTGTTGAAAACCTCCGCCATCGCTTTCCATCTCGGCCCCAAAGAAGGTCGGCCTCGGCCTATCCAGGACAGAGTCGATGAAGTCCTGGAAGCTGTCCTCCATGGCAACGTCACTGCAGGGATCAAGGTCGGTGAAGTCTATAGAATCTGTAAAACAAACGATAATATAAGAAACGGGGAAGGAAATGGTGATGTATAAATTATACAAGGGCAGCGCGCTGTTAACATTCAGAGCACCCCTAAATTTGAGGAGGGGGTGGATCAGTGGCGTAGCGAGCTTAACTCAAACCCGGGGTACATTACCTTTTTAGCGCCCTCTTCCCATTCTAAATTCATATTATAATATTATATTGAAATAAACCATTTGGCGCCCCTTTGTGAGTAGCGCCCGGGGCATGATACCCCCTTGCCCCAGAGGTGTACCTATGGTGGGGGAGGGGGTCCAAATTCGAAAGTTCCCCCACCGGGCCGCAGCTTGAGGGGGGCCCACAAAACTTATTACATTAAATATTAAATACATTATCTCATGCCATGGTGACGGGTGTCAAAATGCAGGGGCCCCCAAAGAGACCAAGCCCCCTCCCCCGAACCCCTAATCCCTAAGTTTGGCACTGCCTTGCCCTCCCCCTACCAACTAAGCCACTGGGGTGGATAACCTGTTCTACTCGGATTTAACTGATTGCTTAACAACGGGGGATGAACTTAGCAACTGTGTATTGTCAAGCCACATAACTTCCTCCCCCCCCCCTTCACTTCAAAAAGCTTTTACTGGTTTCAAAACGAAAAAAAAAATCACAAT
The DNA here is from genome assembly GCA_021962125.1 of Bulinus truncatus. NCBI lineage: Eukaryota > Metazoa > Mollusca > Gastropoda > Planorbidae > Bulinus > Bulinus truncatus. The sequence goes on along the minus strand of JAGDYQ010000091.1, from coordinate 769,229 downwards.
TATGAAGTCCGCACTCAACACAAACTGTGCAACTACAATAGACTTCATTCATTTTTTTTTTAATTTTATTCAAATTTTCAAGTGTCCCGGGGCGAAGGGGTGGGGTGGGGGAAATTGAAGCCATAAACAAACAACATTCCTCCAGATTATACTAATCTTAATTCCCCACCACGTGACGCCCTTTGCCTCCTCACCCCCCCCCCACCCCCTTTGAAAGGAGATCCGGTGGTGTCGAGGTCTCAATAGATCGGGAGGGGGGGACACTTGATGCGCTCCACCTAGTGGCTGGTGGTACACTCCGCATCGAGTTCTTTTGTGACGCAGCACAATGGCCCTTGACAACAGGGGGAGACTATTCTCTGTGTGTGTGTGTACCAGACTAAAATTTCTATGAAGGTTTTATCGTTCCTGACTCCACCCTTCTTTATATATATATATATATATATATATATATATATATATATATATATATATATATAGCTATACTGTTGTAATAACAATAAATTAAGAACTCTTATTTTACGACCATAGGTTGTTGCGCTGTAATGAACAAGGGAAGTGCATTGATTACTTTCTCTTTTCCAATCATCATGTGTTGATGAATTTTTAGATTTGGGAAAACCCGGAAAAAAATCTTTCTTATAACAAGATGGGTTTTTTTGGAAATTAAATGCTCTGATGCAAGAGAGTAGATGCGCATATTTATATTTTATAAAACTTATTTGAGAATAAAAAAAATAGCGCCCATTGGTGTTCCCAAATATGATGTTACCAATTCTGACCAAGCCGAGTTACCATACATGGTATGGATCATGTACTGACATTACTCTACAAGTGCTTCTCAAAGTGGTGGGCCGCGGCCCCCTAGGGGGCCGTGGACTGTCCGGAGGGGGGGGGGGCCGAGGAATTTCGAAAAATTATAAATTTAAGCAATCTAAACCAAGAAAAAAACAGGGGGGCCGCGACATATTGATTGGCGTTCCAAGGGGGCCGTGACTTCAAAAAGTTTGAGAAGCACTGCTCTATATGACACACAAGGGCGAGTAAGCATGCATGCAGCGTATGTACATTCAATGTACGTTTGACGAGAAACAGATTATACCACGTGACTCATCCTATTTAAATATTAAAAAAAAAACGGCTAAACCGATTATTGCCACGTTTAAAACCCACTCACGCACACCGAAACACAGATATGTCTGTATGAGTTACAGCCACTGTATGTGTTACAGCCACTGTATGTGTTACAGACATAACTGGTAAAAATCAATACATGAATTTTTGGTCTTTTTTTTATACTCTCTGGTATTACAGATGTAACGTAGTTGTATTTACAGATGTAACGTAGTTGTATTTACAGATGTAACGTAGTTGTATTTACATATGTAATGTAGTTGTATTTACAGATATAATGTTGTATTTACAGATGTAATGTAGTTGTATTTACACATGTGGTAATGGTATTTACAATACAGGGGAGGTTATACTTAAGTACGGGTTGGACTCAAACAGTCGTTCCGTCGCTTCACGCACGTGTTCGGCTCTTAGTGACAAGCTTTTCCATGTTTTCCACAACATAGATACCGAAACGCAGCGTCAACTAAAAAGCCACTTTAGCGCAGAGGCGTAGCGAGGGGAGGGCAATGGGGGCATCATGCCCCGGGCGCTACTCACAAAGGGGCGCCAAATGGTATCTTTTACTTATATTATCATACGGTTGTTGAATGGCGGGGGGGGGAGTGCACTGAAAAGGTATTTAAAAGGTATTGTGCCCCGGGCGCGAGTTAAGCTGGCTACGGCACTGCTCAAGCGATATACTGAAACGGCGGATCACAAACCAATCTGGCAATATACCGAAACATTAACAAAATAAAATATAGCATTATACCGACACATCAGCAAGATTTTACTTTTTTTTTAATCTGGCAATATACCAAAACATCAGCAAAACTAAAATCTGGCAAGATACCAAAACATCAGGAAAATATATGGCAATATATTAATACATCAGCAAAAATTAAAGATCTGGCATTATAGGAAAAGAAAAAAAAACTAGCGGTATTCTAAAATCGTTAGTTAAAACAATGAGATACGCCAAATTGTGAGTCAGAAAAATCACTCATATTATCCGGGGACCCATTCAACATAAATCATAATCGGGCTTAATCTTTAGCAATGAAATTCCCCAACCTTCATCCGGTCTTGACCTTAGTTAATAATGTAGCAAACAATCATTGGGATGTTTTTTGTTTGTTTTCCAAAGATATTTTGTTTAATTAATACGAAGGTATGCCTATAGCTAGCTATACAAAAATCTGAAAGGAAGATGGTACTCGATTGTTTGACACTGATTCTACTACTCTAACTGAAAGGCGGATTTAACTGTTAGCAAACAACGGTCAGTGGGGGCCTCAGAAAGCCAAACTTTTTTTAAAATTCGAAACCAAACCTTTAACTTATTTTTCTAAATTTTAAAGTTCGAAACCAAACCTTAAAACTATTTTTCTAAATTTTAAAGTTCGAAACCAAACCTTCAAACTATTTTTCTAAATTGTAAAGTTCGAAGCCAAACCTTTAAACTATTTTTTTTTTTCTAAATTCTCCACCTCTACCCAACTCAACTATAAAACCAACTCGCAAATTTGGCTTGAAATCTTTCATTAACAACAGGTCAAAAACAAACAAATATAAAACCCAGACCATCTATTTGAGAGCCAATTGGGTTTTCCCGTTAGCTCACTTTTTTTTAATTAAGGGAAATAAATCCCCCCCCAACACGTGTGTGCTAATTATAAAGTGTTTATTGAATTATCCGTGTACACATATTGCCTCGGGCTCAAAGGGCGGGAAAAGCAAAACGTGAGAGAGAGAGAGAGAGAAAGGGATGATATGGCGGAGACTGTAGTTGCATCATCAACGAATGATGCTCTCGCTCTGCTTCTTCCCCTCCCCAGCTCTCTCTCGCCAGTCACGTGACTTTATAATAGTCGCACACGTGGACAATTCACGTCTTATCGACGTCACGCCTACAGTAAGTCCCAAGCCGGTAGTGTACGATAGAGATTATGGACGAATTGCCGGGCTGATAAAACGAGGTCACGTCGTCAAAACGACCAGTTTGACCTCAGCTTAAATTATTTCCACCCCCCACCCCATTATTTACGATTCAACGCTAGCAGCTATAACCATATAAACTAGCTGTACCCTGCCAAACCTTTGCATAGAGTTCTGTCCCCTTATGTTTGTCAGTAGGCTAGGTTATTTTTGGTTTCGGGCAGATCCGATTTTTTCATGATTTTTATTACTATTGTTTTACGTTTGTCGATTTTAAACTGGAATACTGTTGTATTAATTCTTTACTTTCGATTTAACGCAGAACCCACACCACTATAATTTATATAGATACTTGACAACATACCGCAGTCCATTGTTTATTAGGCTTAAGCAGTGGCGCAACAAGCAAAAAAATGCTGGGGGGAGGGGCTCACAAATTGAAAAAAGACAGTTTGACAGTCTTTTTTGTAACTTTATAACGTAAATTATGTATTGATAATTTGGCCTGGGGGGCTCAAGCCCCCCACTGTTGAGCCCCCTGCCCCCCTGGTTGCGCCACTGGGCCTAAGTAAAACAATATACAATTTCTTCTTCTTTGTTCTCGATCATATTTGTCGAGATTGCGTAGCAGTATGTTTTGCGCCGTTAAGGCCCACTGCCTCTGTCTTCAGCCTGCTGTTTTTCTGGATTTGCTTCCATAGCCTTTGGTCAGCCAAGACCATCTGCAAGGCAGCAGTTGATTTAATTTCGGAGTTTTCTCTCCTAGATGTCTGCTATCCCTAGCTAACGGCCTCATCTGACCGGGTTTAGAGTTTGGGCGCTCTATGTTCGCTTTTTGCTATCATTTCCTAGGGTTTTTGAGGCATTTTTTATAAAGGTATCCTTACCACGGGATACTTCACCTCACCCTCCATGACAGCAAACCAGTTGGTCCGCGACCACTTATTTAGTATTCACGGCTGACCCTTATATCTAAGAGTCTTTCCCCTATCCGCCAGCTGGGGACGCGCTTGGTAGGAGATGGTGGCTCCCCCAAGAATATACAATTTTAAACGGGGTTTTAAACTCACGAGTCGATGGGCGTGAATGGGGCAGTATCGACAACCACCACGCCTTCAACATCGTAACGCAAAGTTTCGTTCGTTATACGACGTAAAACGTGTTATCGCAAATAGCGATCCACGCCTTTTAAGATATCGTTTCAACGTTTCATTATACGACGTACAACGTGTATCGTAAATGACGAATCCAAGCCTTAAGACTTAAGATATCGTTTCAACGTTTCATTATACGACGTACAGCGTGTATCGTAAATGACCATCCTCGCCCTTTTAAGATATCGTTTCAACGTTTCATTATACGACGTACAGCGTGTATCGTAAATGACCATCCTCGCCCTTTTAAGATATCGTTTCAACGTTTCATTACGCGACGTACAACGTGTATCGTAAATGACGATCCACGCCTCCTAAAGACAATACACCAGCCGATGCATCTCAATAACGACGTTTTAAAAACACATCGACGCACGCACGCATTTAACACTCCGATAGTCACCCGGTTTGAAGTCGATAACAGTAAAATTAAAAAACACCCACCAAAGTACTGTGTTTATTACAGAGCAATTTGTAATCTCAAAGCTTGGTTCATTTTAATAATGGTCGAGACGGCGTTGAAGGGGGGAAATAACCGAAATTCGAATCTCGATCGTTTATCTCGACCATGCCCCTCTCCGTTCACCATCCGCCAAACCACACCCCCCCACACACACACACACCACACACCCCTCACCACCATTAAAGATTACGCGGCGTTTGAACCGGTTTTTTTGGGGGGGGGGGGGCGCGGGTTTTTATAATAAAGTTGTCCGATTGAATTATACACGCCCCCCACCCTTTCCCCACCCCATCCACATTGCTCCAGTCACGTTGCTCCACGTTTGACTTTTGTCTGCGGTTTTAAAGTGAATGACACACTCCGATAACGAAGTACAGAATGTGTGTGTTTTTGTTATCAAGTAAAAACATTGATTGAACTAGGGCGTTGTTGGGGGGGGGGGGGGCTGGGAAACTGTTGGTGCGACGACGTAAAGTTACCAAAATCGGACGGGGGCCCCGGGCCCAGGATAAACTCTGGTGGTTCGAATTAAAAGAGCGACATAAAAAAGGCAATATGGTTTTGCTTTTTTTTTGTTGGGCCCCCCCCCTACCAAGAGGCCAGCCGTTAAATCTGCCCCTGCCCATATTACGGTACACAACGAAACATACGGGGAATGGGAAGGGCTGGGTTAATTAAAGTTCCGAGACACACTTATTCAAGGATGACGGCCCTTGATGAAGGGACGGATCACGAGTGAATCAGGATGAACACATTTAAAACTTTCTTCAAACATTATAACATTATATTATTTATAACATTATTATATTGTTTATAACATGTATAGCATTATTATTTATAACGTTATATTATCTATAATATTCTATAACAATATATTTATTTACAACGTTATATTATTTATAACATTATAATATTTATAACGTTATATTATTTACTACATTATTATTTATAGCGTTACATTATAACATCAAAATATTTAAAAAGTTATATTATTTATTACATTATATTATCTACAAAAATATACTATTCATAACATTATATCATTTATAAAGTTAAATTATTTATAACGTTATACTACGTATAACATGATATTATTTATAATAACTTTGTTTTAAGTACATGTATTTAATAAATAAAATTAATTACGATTGAATTCTTGGGCAGCTGTTTGGTGAGGTAGATTTAAATATCCCATTTTTTTTAAATAAACTATTTGATTTATAAATCTTGATGATTGATTTTTATGATGCTCTACTAATTGTGTGTGCGTGTGTTATACTAGTACGAAAATATATCAATAACGGAATGCGGTTTAAATCGAACCTTCCCATCTTCAAACAGATGACAGCGTCACTGCGAGGCAATATTAACTTGTAACAACTTGGGATTTGCCAATCGAACCCTGTCTCACGGCCAGACAGATGAACACTGTCTCATTATACGATTAATTATAATATTCCAAGATGTAATGACTTTTTAAATGACAGGGGATTTGGGGGTGGGAGGGGGGAACAATAATGTTTGTATAATGTACAATTTCTTACCGAGTTCTTGCAAAAAGTCTGTGTCTGTCTCGCTACTGAAGTCTGCCGCGCTGCTCAGCATTGCGTCCCCTACGGTGCCTTGTGTGGGGGCCCCGACGCTCTCATCGGCACCCATCGTCTCCTCCTCCTCCAGCGCCTCCTCCTCTTCCCCGTCCGAGTAGAGCGCTTGCTTTTCAACCGGGGCCTCGGTCGGTCGCTCCCACCCCACGGGCTTGGTGACGTAGTCGTGGTCAGACAGGATGGACAGAATGTCCGACGATTTCATCATCGGCTTCGACGACGACGAGGCGAGCTGAGTGACGTTGATGGCAGGGGGAGACATGGTGGAGACGAATGACGACGACAACGACAATTGCAGGGACGAGTAGCGGGGCCCGAAGGCACTCAACGTATCCAGGTAGTCGTAGAAGGAATTTACTCCAGGCGGGGCCATGGGCCCACGTTGTTCACAAAACCAAATCGCCCGCGCACCGAAAAATCTCTCAGAAAGAACACTAATCCACTTTTTTCGATTTTTTCTTTTATATCAAGGAATTAATTTTCACAATTTTACTGTTCAAAAAAAAATGTCCACAAACATCCTCGTATGAGATTTGATTTTTTTTAATGTCAATTGAATTCTCAATTTATAAATCACAAAAAAAGGTAATCCAATATTGTTTCGTTAAAACAACTTTTATGAAACTTTCTTTTGCTAATCCAAAGACAACGTGCTTATGTAAACAATCTTGTGTAACCACGGTTTGAGAGAGAGAGAGAGAGAGAGCAAAAGTCAAAGTCTAGCATTCTGATGAAAACAAACCAGCGATTGCACGTTTTTCCAAATCCTTCATAGACAGTTTCGGTTGTACATGTATTTATAGAGAGAGAGGCATTTTGGCTCCCAAGCCACAACCCGCCAAGGTGATCTGTACGGAAGAACACGAGGCGGGGACTCCACCTCTATTATCACCCCTCTCGCGTCTCTCTCACCGCTGGCTCACCTTCCCCTCCCCCCCCTTTTTTTTCCCCACTACACAACCTTTCTCCCTTCCCCGCACACTGTCTTTCTTCCCTCTCTCTCTCTCGCGTTGCTTTTGTCTCCGTCAATCCCGCGTGTTGTGGTTTCGGCTGTTCGAAAGCTTTTTTTTTTGGTTGCATACCATCATGACTGGAGGTTTGCCAAGTGTCATTAATGATCGTATTGTTCTATTATTAGCTGTGTCGTAGTAGCGACGTGGAAATTATGACGTAGGTCCCTTACACACACATACACACACACACACACACACAAAGCTCGTTCTCTGGCCTCGTTCTCCAAATAGGTCACAGATACACGAAACGCGGATTTTTTTATATAATACTAGTATGAATATGTATTTAACCATTTTCGCATAGAAGCCAATTCTTCAAATGTCAGACGAATTTTTCTGTTTAACACAATCGATGTTACCTGGACCACACAATACGTCAATCCACAGCTCGAGGGGGGGGTGTGATTACACCCTTTCAAGACGAAGATAACAAAAAACCTACGTCTCAAAGGTTGATTATTTCGGGGGCTTCCACGCTACTTTGCCACGTCGATCGATGAATGACTAATGCCCTCGAACGACACTCGCGCTATCTTTAGAATACTTTAGATGATAAAAAAGCCCGCGTAGCTATTGACTTTCCATTCATAGCCTCGAACGCACATCCAGTTCGGCTGGTTTTCTTCACAAGAGAGCTGAATATAAAAAAAAAACGATCTGGGTTCGAGATTATAATTATAATGCAATGCACTCCAGTTAAATGTATGGGAACCCTTACTAGAGGGGGTTGTTTAAAAAAATTAAATTCCTCCGCCCAAACACTTCCCTTCCCTCCCCTCGTCATGGATTATTAAAAAAAAAATTTACTGGCATTTCGTTACACAGCCATCAAACCGGCGCACACACACACAATTGCACACGTGATTCGCCACCACCTCCGCCCTTCCCGCCCGGTTATGTTCTCCTGTCAATGTGGCGTGGACCAATAGTTTAATGCGCAGAAGGTACACCAAACAAACAAACAAACAAAAAAATAGCCCGCCCTTTTTGAACCACGTGAGTTCGTCGACGTGGCCGCAAGGCAGACGACTTGTTTGCAATGTCAAGGATGTTTTGACCAGGAAAACGGGAGGAAAATGAATGCATTGTTGTTGTTGGTGTGTGTGTGTGTATGTGTGTGTGTGGTGTTTCGCCTGCCAGTGTTTTCTTCCTTTTCTCACACTTGCTTACAATATTTTTTTTTTATTTCTTCGAGTAAATGCGGTAACTGCAGTCAATTCAGAGGCGTATGCAGGCCTTACAAGGAAGGTCGACGAATTCCTCCGGTTTACCGGCGGGGGAGGGGGGATGGGGCGCAGCCCCGTAGCATGAAAATTCTACAGCAGGGGCCAGGCATTCTACAGCAGGGGCCAGGCAATAGCAGGGGGAGCCAGGTAATACATTTTACTAAGTAGAACAAATAAGCATGGGGGGGGGAAGACAAAACGCAGGGGGCGCCTCCCCCCGCACGCTACGGGCCTGAGGGGCATGAAGTTCATTGGACCTAACAAGTCCTTAAAGTGCCCTTTTTAAAATTAATTTAAAGGGCTTGATATCAAAAAGTTCCTTCCATGTCTCCTTTGGCGCCTCCATGACCATTGCACCTATCGGTCACGGTGTGATTAAATAAGGAAGCTACCAAGGGAAAAAAAATAGTCGACACAGTAGTAATATGGGATCTAAGGGACTTCACAGGTTTTCTTTTGCGTGGGTGGGGGCAACTGGCCTATGTCCGCATGGGGGGGGGGGTGGGGCTAAGACCATTCATAAGAACGACCCTGCCCTACCCCAACCCCCCACCCCATCTTTATTTAGCATCATTCATAAGGGGTACTCAAAACTTTCTCCCGCACACCTACACACAAAAAAAAAAACTAACTGCGCCCTACCATCACCTGGCTCCCCCCCCCCGACCCCCATGGTTCTAGCACCGCATATTTTTACAATGCACATACCTTGCGACTCTGACATCACACTCACTCCCTATTCAACACCCCCACCACCACCACCACCACTCCACCATCATCACCACCGCCGCCTGGTGCTACGTAATTAGCAGATCTACCTGCAGCGTCCAATGGCTAATTCACCTGTAACAAATCACAAGCAAACACTGACGACATCCGTCACAATAGTTTGATAGATTATCCAAAAAAAATAAGGAGGAGGAGGGATTATTTGTACCTCTTGTTGGATACGTCATTACCGTGGGTCAAACACACACACACACACACACACGGATACTCTCTTTATTTACACCTGTCGGTATATTGAATGGCAACGAAATGAAAACACGTCCAAAGGTGTGTTTACGTGAAGGTGCGTAGTTCGATTATCCATCCTTTTCCATCCCATCTGGTTGTCACGCCAGTATGTGGGATCTGATTGTCACACTAGTGTGTGGGATCTGGTTGTCACACCAGTGTGTGGGATCTGATTGTCACACTAGTGTGTGGGATCTGGAATAGTTATAATTTTGATAATTCTAAATTTTAATGTATACAATTCGTCCTGTAACCACCGGTGGACCGTAAAAAGTTCCCTTAGCCATAACGGGCCATCGGGGCAGATGAAGTGTAGAATTCATCTGTTTCTATAACCTCGGCATATGAAGAGATTGTGTGTGGTTAGCACAACGCCCAGCCGCCTTTACTTCCCCAACTTAAGTCAGGCACCCATTTAAAGCTGGGTGGACTTGTGGGACGACTTTGAACAAATTTCACATGGAAAAATTCCCCATGGTTCTCACCGAGGATCGAACCCGGGACTCTCAGGTCGACAGTCGAGTGTCTACACCACTCGGCCACCCGTCCCACACCCAGTGGACCGTCGTGACTCATACATTTGAGAACCACCGTTCTAGACCCAACAGTAAACTATAAGTCACCGCGACACTTCTGTAAAGAACAAACACGAATCAATAAAAAAAATAACAAAGTATAAACATACCAAATCAACATCAATACCACATGAACCTGACGTTGTTCGGTGAACTGTATTCGGTTACGGTTCAGCGGTTCCTTTTGACGCGTTTACTGGGCGAAAAAAAAAAGAAATGTGGTAATTATGCAAACCATAACAAGAAATCAAATTAATAAATAAAATGTATACTTGGCAATCGAGTACAGACCAAAAAAAAAGAGACATGTACATTAATAGGTAGGTAATCGAGTACAGACCGATAAAGACGTGTACATTCATAAGTAATCGAGTACAGGCCGACAGAGACAAGTACATTAATAAGTAATCGAGTTCAGACCGAGAATGACGTATACAGTAACAAGTAAACAAAGTACATTCATATTTTATTTTAAGTTCAGTTTTTTTAGACCACTGCGCCCTCTGGTAATGTGAAGGTCTTAACTCTAAACAAAAAAAAAAGAAATATTTTGATGTCCCTCATTGGTCGCTTCGGTCAAGAAACATACATCTCAGTGTTACAGGAAGTCTATTGATAATTGAAAGTTGACAGACAGACAGACAAGACAGCCGAGACAGAAATATAGAGAAACAGACAGACAGATAAACGGACAGACATATAGACAGACAGACAGACAGACAGACAGACAGTGCCTCCTATATCAGCGGGCACTGCATCAGTCCTCCCTCCCCCCAACACACGTGTTGACAGCAGAGGTAACTAAGGACGCTGGGGCAGGCTCACCGTCACCAAGTTACCCCCCTACCCCCCCCCCCTTAAAGGTAAAGACGGGCGCACACGGTACATTTCTCCTGTATAGGTTATTTCCCTTGCCATAGCCCATAACAACAAGCCACTTACACCAGCAAGTGAGCTATTTATAGATTGAGCCCGTGGAATTTTTATTTAGGAGGGGGCAAATGCCCCCAATGCCCCCCCCCCTATTTGCGCCACAGCACACACACACATACATTTCACTGCCGTAAACGACCCCTATTACGTCAACACAACTCCGTGATAATTACGGATATTGAAATATAATTATCATACCAAGCTGTTGAGTAAAACATTTAAACGAATCAATACTTTATACACATAAATATACGCACAGATACAATCAAACAGACTAACACATGCAAACTAACAAACAAACAAAAATGCTGTATAATGTAAAGAGAAATCAACGAATTCCCTATGCGTAGTATGTTACCAGACGGAAAAGTCACGTGGCGAATGAATCAACCGGTCTATAAATAGAACAACAACACATCGTCAGGTGACAGAGAATAAATTATCCTTTTTTTTTTATTCTCTTTAAGAATGTAGAATGTGTGTGTCTATGTTGTCGCGGATGTGTGTGTGTGTCAGAGAGAGAGAGAGAGAGAGAGAGAGAGAGAGTGTGTGTGTGTGTGTGTGTGTGTGTGCTTTTATTACTTAATGGCTATGCAGTTCACAGAAAAGAAAAAAAAAATACATTTTCTGATTATGAAACGGTTCAAGGATTCTCATACTGTTCTTGTTTACTAGTCCAAGTTGCACATTTACAGATTTTATATTAAATAAACATTTATCGTAAAGTTATGTCTACTAAAGTGCAACTATTTCTTTTGAAAAGACTAAAAAAAAAACCAATACACAGTTAACACAAGGGGAATTCCCTAAGTTATTTCTGTTTCATCACGCTGGCTTAGATTTAGGACATACCGTGGAAGAACTTTTTCTTTTCCTTTTTTGATTAACAACCTATCTTCCTACAAGTCCATTGTCAGAATGATGCAGTGCCCATCAATTGCTTATTTCTACTGGAAAATGTTCACAGTTATTAAATTTATTTTCACGCACTTAAGTTAATAAAGTGGTCTATATGGTGTCATGACTGCCGTTCAGAACTCAATGCACGGGTTCGACTCCAGTCTCGGTATTATGTTGTTTTCATGTAACTGACCACTCCTAGTCAAAAAAAAAAACGACAACCGATGCAGTGGCGTAGCTTTTGAGGGTAGTAGGAGGGCAATCCACACACACACACACACACACACACCCCACAGGCGGCACTTCACTTTTGTTTACACCAGCAAGGGGTGACAATTGCATTTATTTCGTTGTTTTTGTTTTTTATGGCTTGGGGACAGAGGCGGCGTCATTTCTTTAAAGGTGGGGAAGGGGGGGTATTGCGGATTGGCAGACCCCCCCCCCACCGACAAATTAGGCGGATTTTTTCCGACTTCAGTGTCTTTTTTTTTTTATTACGTAAATCCCAAAACGTATTGTATGTAATTTAAAAATGGTCATAACTTTATGACACTTTAACTTATCTGGCGATTTTTTTTTGTTTGGGTAGTTTTATGAATGCGTTTGTGTCGGTTTTCTTGAAAAAATTTCTATTTACATTGGCAAGTTTTAACATGTGCGGTGAGTGAGAATTTGATTATTATTTGACCACGTCTGGTTCATGTTACTTTATTTATTCTGGTGGTTTTATATTCTGTGATATCGTTACAATTATTATCAGACACACCAGTTTTCACACAAACGGACGCTGGCATGTAAGTCCAACACAAATGCAATACAAGCAAGTAAACAATTAAGAGTCAGTAAGAGTCAGTAAGAGCCAAGAGGAGTCAGTAAGAGCCAAGAGAAGTCAGTAAGAGGAGTCAGTAAGAGTAAGAGTCAGTAAGAGTCAGTAAGAGCCTAGAGGAGTCAGTAAGAGGAGTCAGTAAGAGGAGTCAATGAGAGGAGTCAGTGAGAGGAGTCAGTAAGAGGAGTCAGTAAGAGTCAGTGAGTCAGTAAGAGTCTGTAAGAGGAGTCAGTAACAGTCACTAACAGTCAGTCTTCTATTTCTGAAAAAAGTAAGCAAAAAAAAAAGTAAAATTCCCTCAGCCCTAAAGGACCTTCGGGGCAGATGAAGTGTAGAATTCATATGTTTCTATAACCTCGGCGTATGAAGGGATTGTGTGGTCAGCACAACGCCCCAGCCGCCTTTACTCTCCCCAACGTAAGTCAGGTACCCACCCAATTAAAGCTGGGTGGACTAGTAGGATGACTTGAGATAAGATTTACTTTATAAAGAAAACAGCTAAAGTTTTCATCTTGAAACTAAAAATAATGTCATTGCCAACTGACATCAGTCCGCCTCTGCACACAGAAAATTACTCGGAAGTACAACTTTCAAGATAAATTTTATAGTTACAATCTCTCAGTGAAGACTAAAGCATCTCTGAGCGAAAATTTAATAAAAATATTATTCAACGTGCAGGGCAAACCCTCCATGGAACATTTAGGTCAACTTCATCCTATTTCATCCACAATCCCACTGAAACAATTTCCATGACGTTTCTAATTTCTCTGAAAACGCGAAACGTCTTGGATTCTTAGAATCGTGTGGTATTCCCCGAACGAAAACAGGAAAACAGAATTGAGGATCACGTGATGATGATGATGATGGCGGCTAGGTAAGAAGAAGGCAGTGTGACGACATCGTAATTCAAGGCTCGCTCGTGGATATAATGATTCCCTTATTGGGGGCGTGCTTATCGGTTGAGCCCATAACTATTATTGAAGCAGACTTTTTGTTAGGGCCCTATATTGAACATCATGATTCTCACACCCCCCCCCCCCCACCCCAGATCCGTCTTTGGTGGGCGAAGGGTGTTTGTTTGGAGAAATCTAAAACTTACGATTAAATAGGAATAACTACTGGTATGTCGCCCCCCACCCCACACAAAACCCTTTGGAAGCAGTGTTCGCAAGTCCCTCAACACAGGCAGTGTCCTTCCACGACCACCACCTCCCCCCCCTCCCTTCACCGTAGAAAGAGGCTCAGCCTCAAGGGTGACGGAGGGCAAACCACGGGTGAAGTTGTTGTTTTAGATGGGAATTAAATTCGTGATCTGCCTGACGAGAGCCAGGGAGAGACAAGGAGTGACTTGACGTAGGGTGTATGATCAGAGAGCCAGGGAGAGACAAGGAGTGACTTGACGTAGGGTGTATGATCAGAGAGCCAGGGAGAGACAAGGAGTGACTTGACGTAGGGTGTATGATCAGAGAGCCAGGGAGAGACAAGGAGTGACTTGATGTAGGGTGTATGATCAGAGAGCCAGGGAGAGACAAGGAGTGACTTGACGTAGGGTGTATGATCAGAGAGCCAGGGAGAGACAAGGAGTGACTTGACGTAGGGTGTATGATCAGAGAGCCAGGGAGAGACAAGGAGTGACTTGATGTAGGGTGTATGATCAGAGAGCCAGGGAGAGACAAGGAGTGACTTGACTTAGGGTGTATGATCGGAGAGACAGAATGTTTGACCATGGACACATGGGTGCTACAGTCAGCTAATCTTGGTTCCCTGACACTCATTAAATAAAAAAAAATGAAATGTTTATGAGAAATTGTTTAAATTTTATTTTGTATTTCATTAAATTAGTTTTGTTTCACTACTGTTTGAAGTTACCAGATTAATGTTTTGTTATATATCATTATAAGCCGGTAACGATTCACCGCCGGGGATGCCGGGGTCTGTCATCCATGGGCTAATATATCCCAGTCGGAGTTGAAATCATAGACATTTATCCCCGGCTCTGCATAATTTTTTTTTTCATCCCCCGGCACTGGTTTTTTCTTCAATCGAGCACTGATTATAAGTACATGTATATCACTATAACTTGATACATCGGATTAGTTGCCGCAGCGCTTTCCAGTATCTTCTGCTATGTATCTTCTGCTGTGCCAAAAAAAAAAAAACATACTGGAACACGACCTTCATCGACCTTATGCGTGGGCCACCCCCCCCCCCACCCCCTCTGGTCGAGATTATTATTATTTCTTCTCGTCCTGAAGTGACCTAGATATCACGCCCGACTGAACGGGAAGCACTGTAAGCTACACTGAAAGTTGGATGAACCAATCCCCCCCTCCCCCCCAAAATCCCCCTTGCTGAATACAGTGGGAACTGGATGAATGGTTGGGGGGGGGGGAAGAGACACACACACACATAAAGGCGTTGTTCAAGCCCTTGCCATCGATGGTACGAGGGAGGGTGAGGGGACAGTGTTCAGGTCCGCCACTTCACGCTTGAGAAACAGTTCAAGCTTTACTTAAAAAAAAAAAAAATTGCGTTTCGGTTTCATTCGTATAGGAGTTGTTGTTTTTTTTTTAAAGTGTAAAGAGGGAGAGGGAAGATGTCGGGGGAAATTTCATTTCGTCACGCTACGTCTGCTCTGGGTGCTCGACGCGTTGAATAAATTAATTAATGGCTGAAGGTGCAAAGTGATCGGAGGAAGTAAAGGGGGGGGGGAAGGGGGAGTTGAGCCAGCCCTGTTGGGATTACTCAAAGGGAAAGAAAAACGATGGTAATACGTTTAGTTGTTATCTGCCCCCCTTGAACTACTTTACCAGCTGCATCGTAAATAATGTACAATGTCGGCGTTTCCGGTCAGTAACTTCCAGTCACGGGACGGTATCGTCATGTGAGCTTCTGTAATGGACAATGTTTAGCGTTTCCGGTCAGTGACTTCCAGTGACGGTACCGACCTGTGAACTCCTGCAATGGACCAAAATGACAGTACAAAGTTCCTTTGTGCACTTCTTACGTTCCACCTTATGTGGCTCTATCAGGTCTGATGACACCCACCGTGTGCCTTTCGATGTCCGACAAGTATTTAATGTAACGTTATGTACAGTTGTGCCTTGTGTGCTCCACTTTAGGCTACAGACGTTCTCAGGGTGGAAAGGGAGGGGGGTGAGAAAAAGGGCGTAAGTGGTTGATGTCTGATAATACATGCATTATAATAATCATTATATAAATAATAGCGGTGTGGGTTCTGCTTTTAAGCGAAAGTAAAGAATTAATACAATAGTATTCCAATTTAAAATCGTCAAACGTAAACAATAGTAATAAAAAAATCATGAAAAAATCGGATCTGTCCGAAACCAAATATAACCTAGCCTACCGATCAAACATAAGGGAATATAACTCTATGCAAAGGTTTTGCAGGGTGCAGCTAGTATCCGTAATAATATTTAATATTTTTTTATCCAAAGTTGCCAAACAATAAGAGATTTTTGTATCTGATGCTAAATGAAGAGGTATCACGTGACAAGGATATGTACTGACTTGACGCTCCGCCCATGCCAGCTAATCAGTGTGAGTGCTATGCGGTTTCCGAGCCTGTCAGTGTGAGTGCTATGCGGTTTCCAAGCTTGTCAGTGTGAGTGCTATGCGGTTTCCGAGCCTGTCAGTGTGAGTGCTATGCGGTTTCCGAGCCTGTCAGTGTGAGTGCTATGCGGTATCCAAGCTTGTCAGTGTGAGTGCTATGCGATTTCCGAGCCTGTCAGTGTGAGTGCTATGCGGTTTCCAAGCTTGTCAGTGTGAGTGCTATGCGGTTTCCAAGCTTGTCAGTGTGAGTGCTATGCGGTTTCCGAGCCTGTCAGTGTGAGTGCTATGCGGTTTCCGAGCTTGTCAGTGTGAGTGCTATGCGGTTTCCAAGCTTGTCAAAGTATTTTTAAAGAACCATTACTATCAATATAAATGGAAATTGCGTTCCCCTGCCAGGCGCGGGGCCCACTTTGGGGCAATCTGTCAAACTGGCAGAAAGGCCGGGGCCCTGTATAGAGCCTAGGGAAAATTTTATAGAACCGGGCCACCACTTTGGACCTCTTTTAGGATCTTTAGCAAAATAAATATAAATAAAAGAATACTACGTTGCGCTTCGTTGTTTGCGTCACGGTGTAAATGTAAGACGCTATCTCTCATTTCTGTAATTTAATCTTGACCAAATACCGCGACTTTTTTTTTATTAGCCCACGTGTTGGCACCAATGAGATCACATCACGTGACTTCCGCAGCAATGTCATTAACCCGAGGGCGACGGTTCAGCCAGCCAACTAAATCTGTGAGTTTTGTCTCCCGATGCCATGAGAATAGGTTCGGATCGCGTTCGGCACAATTTATTTTTTTTGTCTCCTCATGTTGCCTACTTTCAATCTCAGACATGGCGTGGTGGGGGGGGGGGAGGGGGAGGAGGGGTTGGGGGATTTGTCAGCAGGGCCGGCCTTACTATGTGAAGGGGCTCCAGTGGCACCATTTAAAAGCCCCTTCCTCCCGCAAGGTTCACAGTCATCTTGTACCAATCAATTACATGTACTTCAACAACAATAAAAAATGACATTATTTTTTTTTCAAGATAATTACATGTGTTTAAGGCCCACCGACAGAAATTTCGGGCCCCTGGGCAGGGCTGTCACGGCCCCGCCCGCGCTGATAATAATATTTACAAAAATTTATTGGCCAGCTCAGTCCGGGCCCCTAAAACTCACCGGGCCCTGGGCAATTGGGGAGGAGCGGGGTCCGGGGCTTGGAAGTGAATTTAGATATTTTGGGGGCCCCTATACAAAATTAATAGGACTTTTTACTGGGTGAAACTTAGAGGACTTAGGGGGGGGCCGCATAACCCATATTTGCAGCAACAATGGACAAATCTGCATAAGTCTGACCGTAGTTGTAGAGAAAAAGCTACTGACCAACTGTACCCACCCACCCCCCTATTTTCGATAAGGGCTCGATAGAATACGTTCGAAGACGTGACACACTTCTACGACTTACAGCGCCGCCCTAGTCAATCAATCGACCGTCAATCAATCGACCGTCAATCAATGACCCATTTAATTTCTTTTTGTGAGGAGTCTACGATCTATTTACCTATTGACAGGCTGATCGATAAATCGATCCGTGTAAGTCAGCAAGTACTGTGACCACCAATACATCAAGTAAACATGTCAGTCATAGGACTTTTGAGGTTGTGTGCGTGTGTGCGTGCGTGCGTGTGTTTGGGGGAACTTGGGGGAAAAGGGAGGGGGAGCAGAGTGGTGTTTTGTATGATGTGTGTTTGTGTGTGTGTGTGTGTGAGAGAGAGAGAGAGAGAGACAGAGAGAGAGAGAGAGAGAAAGCGTGTATGTGTGTCAGTTAGGAACTGCATGACGCAACACGCTTGCATCAAACAGGTGTCTACCACAGTACGTGCGCGCAAAGGGGGGGGGGGATTACCATCAATATTGAGACATCAAGATAAGGTAATATGTACGTGTGTGTGTGTGTGTGTGTGTAAAGTGATCCGTTGTCGTTGTGTGATTGGGTCAAGATGTTCTTGGTGTACAGAGTTATCCCCGCTGTCCTCTTGTGATTGGACAGGAAGTGTCCATGTGTGTTAGTGTTTTGGTGTGTGTGTGAGAGAGAGAGAGAGAGAGAGAGAGAGAGAGAGCGAGTGTGTAAGTGTTGGTGAGTAAACCCAGGCTGGGTGGAGGGGGAACATGGGGAGTGGAGGTGTCTTATCCTGTCTTACAGGTATTCACACAATGTATGTAGGCTGACATGCCAAATCTTAAACGTTGGTTACCTATGAACGATTTAATTTGTATTACAAGTTTACTGTAAACTTCTGTAAAATCGAAACAGGCACAGAATAACGCAGCGACGACCGATCTTTCACTTTATTCTCTTAAAGTTAAATTTAGTGTTTCTATTGGTGTTATGGGAGGGGTTGGATTATTGTCGTACGGTGTAGAGTCAATCTGAGGTTCTAGGGTTCGATCCTTAGTCTACTGTCTTCAGTCATGCCTCCATATTCACTGCACTTACGGCTATGTCGGGGGGCGGGGGGGGTAGTGAACGAAAGACTGTCTTATTAGTGGACTATATGATATAAGATATTATCATCATAGCCTTATAAGGACTTTCATAATAATAAATAGTGTTATGCAATGTGGTGGAAAAAAAGTTATTGTACGTAACAAGCAAGTATATGCCACATTATATATATATATATATTAGGGCTGCTGATTAAACTGCGTTAATTTGCGATTAACGCGTCAAAAAAAATTTGCGATTAAAATTTTTAACGCAACACTTTAATGCGTTAATTTGACCAAATGCGGAAAGTTCACCAAATCGATAAATAACAGAATTTCACTCAACCATTTGAAGTGTAAGGTCCGTTCACTTATTGAGTAGATCTACCACCCCCACCCTGTCGCAATTCGCACACACCCTCACCCCCAGGTATGTCGAATGAAGATGTTTTGGTTATTTAGCCCTTCGAAAGTAAACCTCCTGTTCCCTTCCCTGTCAGTGTAAAAAGAGAAAACTTTCATTCACTAGTCTACATTATATACTGTAGTGTATTGGTGGAGGTACTATAGTGTATTGCTGAAGGTATAATGAACCCGTTTATGATTAGATCAAAATAACGAGAATCTAGAAATTGTGTATAATTTTTTTGCGCATAATTTTGTATCGTATTTTGATAGTATATTATCTTGCTCGTCTGCAACAGCTGAACTAATAATACATCTGTACCCGAGACAGTGGTTGCATTTTTCATTAATTATTGTGATACTGAGTAAAATTTTATATATGGCTGTTGATTTACTGCAATTAAAGCGTAATTAATGCGTTAAAAAATGCGATTACATTTTTTAACACAAACACCTAAATGCGTTAAATTTTACCCAAAAGCTGTTTATTTCAGAGTTGCAGAAAAAAATTAAAATATCAGTAAATAACACAATTCTATAACCAGATCAGACGAGATTAAAAAAAAAACAAGAAAAAAAAAAGACCCAGTTTGTCACGTTTGCATAAAATCATAGCAGCGATATGACCTTGAAACAATAGGGTTGCCATTTCTTAATTCAAACTTATGACCCTGAATGATACAATTAGTGAACATCGCACGTGTTATAGTTTGATTGACAAGTGTCATGGCTTTGAAACAATATGTAACTTGTAGTTGGTAAGTGACGTCATCTTTCTGCAGCTGTGTCTAAAATGAAACTGGGATGGGCAAGGGGGGGGGGTAATAAAAAAAACCCGCGTTAACAACAAGGGAGCAAATACTTTCTTGCTATATTATTATTTTATGAAGGAAAGGCACATATTGGATGCATTCGATGGGGAGTGGAGTGGGATATGTACGACTAGTTTGAGTACAAACAAATGTATTATATTGTGTCGATTAAAATGTGCGTTAATTTGCGATTTATATTCTGAGTAATACGTTATTGATGAGAAGTACTAGTAATTAAATTAACAACTGATATGTCACTGAAAGTACATCATAATTTAAATGAGTTTCCTTAGCAGAGGCGTAGCGAGGGGTGGGCAAGGGGGCCTCATGCCACGGGCGCTACTCACAAAGGGGCGGCAAATGGTATATGTTACATATAATATTACATGATTTTCGAATATGGGGGTGTGGGGGGGGGGGCGCTAAAAAGGTATTGTGACCAATGTTCCCTCTAAGGTGTGGTATGAAGTGAGCAAGAAATTTTCTCTATGAGCGCCATTTTTGTTTGAGGCCCAAAATCTGTGAGCGATTTAAGCGATGTCATCCGTCGGAGTGAGCGATTGTACGTGTGTAGTATGAGTGACGCTCTGAATACGTGTGAGCGATCGCTCACGCGCTCAGCTTAGAGGGAACATTGGTTGTGACCCGGGCGCGAGTTCAGCTTGCTGCGGCACTGTTCCTTAGCCTAAAGTGAAGAGTTAATTTTTTTTTTCTAATTCTGTAACCACGGCATACGAAGGTTAGCACAACGCCCTGCCGGCTTTACTTCCCTAACTAATATCAGGTGCCCATTTTAAAGTTGGGGGGGGGGGTGAACTTGTGGGACGTCAAACCAGATTTCACGTGGAAAAATTCCATTGGTTCTCACCGAGGAACGAACCCTGGACTCCCAGGTCAACCATCCGACCACCCTATGTGGGTATAACTGATATGTAATTGTGTTCACTGCGCTTAAAAATCAAAGGTAAACAAAAAAATATGTGAAAGTCAAACTGTACAACATACACCAATCTAATTCGTTTTCATAGACCAATAATTATTTGTTGTTTTTTTTTGTTGTTATTTGTTATTATTTGTTATTTGTGATTTTGCTTTTTATTTCAATAAAAAAACTAGTGACATTTTTAAAACAACAACATAAACAGATTATAAGCCAATAGGAAATGTAAACATTATAAATTACTAGCTGTACCCTGCAAAACCTTTGCGTAGAGTTATATCCCCTTAGGCTTGATCGGTAGGCTAGGTTATTTTTTGGTTTCGGGCAGATCCGATTTTTTCATGATTGTATTTTAAACTGGAATACTGTTGTATTCATTCTTTACTTTCGATTTAACGCAGAATCCAAATCGCTTTTATTTATATTTTACTGCAACTGTGAGGTAGAATAAACATGATTGGCTCTTTTTTTAAAAAAAAAATTATTGTGAACAAATCGTGCACACGATAGTTAGTTGTACACAACGGAATAAAATGTGTTTTTTTTTAAAGTTGAAAATACCACAGACTGGTATCAAAATTGAATGGAACTTTTGTTGAGGGAAAAATAAATATGAAGAGTGTGTGTGTGTTTGTGGGGGGGGGGGAGATAGGAGATGCTGTCTGTGCATTTGTGTGTGTTGTGTGTGTGTGAATTTTTGTGAGAAAGGGGGCGGTGGTGGTGGTGGTGGTGACCGCACGGCTTCTGTGGTCATGTTTGTTCTCTTCCCCCCTCACGGGGTTATCCGCCGCGGAGGTGAGAAAAACCGTTGGGAATGACCGACACGTGATTCTTTTGACCAACGGTGAACGAACCACGAGGAAAAATGAACGGGGAAAATTTCAACAACCGACAGCGAACTTTCCCCCCCCCCTGGGACGGTCCGGCCAGGTGACGTCACTGAAAGGATTCTTTGTGGCCGGCGGAAACGCAAACGAGCGTTACATCCCGGGGAAGGGGTATGGGCGGTGTAAGGTCCCCCCCCCTTTCAGCTGATTACGATGGGAAGTGGAGGGTGTGTACTGGTGGGAGCGGCCGTCTCTCATCAAAGTGTAATGACCAATGGGTAATTAAGGGGGAAAATTCCCTGGATCTTCTGATGTCGCCTGCTGGACATTACGTCATCAAGTGGAGTGGGGGTTGGGGGAGGGAGAAGCTGAGTCACAGATTGAAACAGTGATAGAATTTTGTCGATCGATCAGCCGTCACTAATCGATATAGTTACAGAAATATGTCAATCAGAGTTATTTTGCAGTATCACCGACATAATTTCACCGACGTTAATATATATATATATATATATATATATATATATATATATATATATATATACACTATTTATATAACTATTGTTTACGTTTGACGATTTTAAACTGGAATACTGTTCTTTTTAATTCTTTACTTTCGATTTAACGTAGAATCCAAATCGCTATTATTTATATAGATTCTTATTGTTATTATTCTTGACTTCCGATACTAGTGACCCAGTTCTAAAAGCCTCGTCCCGATTCAACAACGAGCATTGTTACTTCCCCCAGTAATAACGATGTTTCATTATTGTATCTTATTGCATCAACGTGCATTAGTTTGGGGAAAGGAGGGGGGGGGGAGAATAATCCAGACTTCTGGGAAGCAAAAAAAAAATGAGTAGTATAAACATTATTTATTAAGCCTTCAATTGTGAGGCCCATGGAGGCGCTACAGGAGATCGAACCTGGGGACCCTAAGGTTGACAGTCGAGCGCTTAACCACATGATTATCCGCCCCCCCTCTCCTAGGTAATTGGTAGAGGCCCCTCCCCTCTACCACCACCACTACCACCACCACCACCCTGCTTCTGCACCATTAGCAATACATCCTTTGACTTTTAAGTGAGCAAAAAAAAAAGGTAATAATTAGGGGGAAGTGTCATGTGATTTGAAAAAAGCCCCCTTCCCCCACTTTTTGAGGTCCGCCATTGTTGTCAACATACTTACGTCACACTTACGTTGTTGTTGAATGGAAACAATACTCCTGAATCATCCACGCACGCACAACATAATCACACACACACAATACGTCCTAAGCATTTTATTTTAATCTTGTGTTGTTTTCCTGACCTTTGACCCACACACCTTTCCTTCAAGAGTTTATCGCCCACTCCTCCTCCTGACCCATCCCTCCGCCCCAATCATCCAATTGGTTGCCCTGACACCGTCTACCTGTCAATATTATGAACCCAACCATGTAAATAACAAAGGTCATCGACAACACTTGCTTGTATACAATCTTAAATATCTTCACAAATACTGGCTGGACTCCTTAGTGATTAGTAATGAAAATGGATCGTTTTCATTGACAGAATGGATAGCCCGGGGACAGTCAACGTATCTCGACACCCGCCCCCCCCCCCGCCCCCCACCCCCTATCACAAGTATAATTGTATTGTTTATGGTCGAAAGGGCACGCTCTGTAAAGATAGCTCTCGGTGCAGATCGCCATCCATGTGCCGCCACTGGAAAGACATATTTACCCCCCCCCCCACACACACACACCCCACCACTCCCCCATTCGGTATCTTACACTAACTATAACACTTCTTGTACTTTGACTAGAATGGGTGTGGTGAAACATTGAAAATGTCAGCGACAACAACACAAAAAAAAAACTGGTTTTGATCCAAACAATGACGTAAAAAAGAGCCGATTTTCTTTTAGGCCCATTTGTCAAATGACCCCCCCCCCCACACTACCCCCCACACTACCTCCTCACCTTCTCTACAGAATGACAATTCGTTTCGGTTCTAAATGTCTGACCTAAGGAGAAAGTCGGGTGGTGGTGTTAAGAAGACTTTTTAAATTACTAATAGCCGTTCCAGTGTGCCAGAAACAATCGAAGCCTTGTTAAAAAGAAAATTTATTAAGTCTATCAAAGCGCCATATGGCGCTAAATGGCGCACATTTTGGGAGAAGAACATTTTTGAGCACATTTGTCTGTTATCAAATGTATCATCAAAATTTCTAAATCATTTGGGAATGACATTTTGAAGATTAAATTTATTTTTTTTTTGCTCAAAACAATACGACATGCATAGAAAGTGGATTGTACAGTTTGATCTTATACGAATCAAAACTGGGCCAGTCTTGGTGCCGGGGGGGGGGGCGAATGTTAAGTGTAGGCAGTGCCGCCGCGAGGGGGGGCAAATGACCAGGGGCCCGGTGAGTTTTGGGGCGAGTTTTAGGGGCCCGGACTGAGATGGTCAATCAACTATTGAAAATATTATTATCTGCACGATGGGGGGGGCGTGACAGCCCTGCCCAGGGGCCCGAAATTTCTGTCGGTGGGCCTAGTATTATAGCTTTAGTTTGACAAATCGTACATAAACTCTCCTATCCCGGGACCCTTTTAGTCCCGGGGCCTGGTGACGTCGCCAATGTCGTTAGCCCCCTAAAAAAAAAGCCGCTACAAATGTGGGCCCATGACAGCTGCTCAGTACGCCCTTCGTTATACCCGCCCCTGGGCAGGAATGGATTTCGCGGGCGGTAATTTCAACAGACGATCTAACAACGCGCATTAATCTTGTACTGGTTCAGATTTGGATTCAAATCACAATTGACTGTGTAATTAAATTGACAGACTTTTAAATCATTCCGCCCAGCTCGCATAGTTCAATACAGGAGTCTTTGCCGAACTTTGAACAGAAATACACAATGTCGTCGTGTATACATCGTGTATATACATATTGTCGGATAAATCGATATAACCTGGTTTATTATCGAGTTATACGAGATTGGTTTTACGGAATGCACTGCGAGTAAAGGAGAGGGCAACACACAAAACCTTTGTCCTCCTCCAGACCCCCCCCCCCTCTAAATCACCTTACAACCTGGTCATGCCACAACAATCTCTTCCTTACGTGTCTCAACCCTACCCTCCCCCGCTCCTCAGTCCACAGGTGCTGTAGATGGCGCGCCTGATTGCGTCACGTATGACGTCATACTTATCTATTTTCCACACCGGTGCGTGAAACGGACACCGACGAGCGGAAAAGGCCATTTTATTACTGCCGGTCCGAGCCGATTGACCGAACTCTTTCATCCATGTCCGAGGTTTTCTTTTGAAGTCACTCCTCGCTGGAAAAAAAATGACCCCTATAATGTAGGTGGATCACTTTGTGTCAGTGTTCTTGTGACGCCTACTTAAGGTACTGAATTAATCAAGACAGAGCAGTCTTAACGGCCCCCATGCCCCGCCCCCACACACGCACACACACACCCTACGATACAAAAACATCGATTCAAAGGAAATTAGCAAGTGGACCAGAAGTAAGATAGCAGACAGCAATGTACATAACTAATATTGTTAGAATTCTCTCCCTGCCATCATTGGCGCGAGATTATAGGGAATTCCCCATACCAGCGCACCGTACAAATTCACTATACATGTAATTGAAAGCCGTGACTGTGTGTGACGTAAGAGCAGCAGATGAGTGAAGACGAAGCCGTCAGGGTGGAATTGAGGCCATTGTGTAACTAACTATTCATTGTAAATAGATTATTAAATGCTGTGTTTTCTTTAATTGAACCTACGCATGCGCTGTAGGGAGTTTCCTTGCAGAGCATCTAACAATATGTATACGAAATGATTTACGGACATTTTTTTTGATTAAGCAACCTCTCCTCTTCTCACTGAATATTTTACTAGAAACGTTTCAATGGTGATTCATTTCGGATTAATAGGTTCCCATTTATAACTCACATTTTCATTTTTTATTTAATTTAAAATCAACAGTTCAGTAAAGTTGTTGGGAGGAGGGGGAGGGTGGGGGAAGGAACAATTGACCGGTTTCATCTCATACGACATTAAGCCGCCCACCCAGTTTACAGATAACGCCCAACTATACTTTACATTCGTATTTTAAACCTGTGAAGTGGAATACTGAAGATCAATGATCGTTTGCGGACCTTTTGGTCAGTGAAGTCCCTATAACAGAGCCGGCCGGCCTTACCAATTTAAGGGGGGCCAATTTAACGGATGCTTGCGATGCCCCTCTTCTAATTATTTAACAATAACAACTGTAACAATAGCTTTAGATAGATCCATACAATTACATCAATAAGCACATAACGTTCAAATATAACGTTACAACAACTATTACTGTTAATAACAGCGGGGCCCCATTCCAGGCTCGGGGCCCTAATTGGAGCAATCGATAAAATCGTCCTAAGGCCGGTAAGAAAGGATGGGATATGTATCCCTGATATCCTATAAACCACTATGGGGCTGTTTGTAGAGTACCCTCCCTTCCTTCCTTTATCTCCACCATAGCTGACAGTGCAGTGACCACGGAGGTACCACAGGACAAATGTAGGGACTTTAACCATGACCCGAAATATCCATTGGTCCTCACCGAAGATCGAACCCGCAACCCTTAGGTCGGCAGTCAGGCGATTTATCGCCACGACCACCCGTCCCTTATGATATCAGTAGGTCTTTATTTTTTTTTGACTAATTCAAATGTTGGATGAGAATTTTCAGTGAAAAAAAAATATATATTATCATTAATCGTTCATCGTTGTAGGTGGCGTAGGATAAAATAAATAAAGGGCCCTTTGGAAGGGGAATTTATTGTTTAAGGATGGGCCCCTGAAATATTTTGGCGCGGATGCTACCCCTTCCCCTTTCAAGTTGTCTGCACCTATTATTGGGCTACTTGTAAACCTATATTTTTTCAATGAAATATATACGTCATTCTAATGACACCTGTTCTATAGAACGGTGTGAATAAAAGGGAAATCCCCACAAAAAAAAAAAACATCGGCTGTTGTTGTTTTCTTTGTTTGTTTGGGAATTACCGTTTTCCTTATCCGTTTCCTTACCAGGTAAAAAGAAAACTGTTATTAGTGCATACCTGTTCATGATGTTTCAAAAACAATCTGTCTTCATAATTTGTGAGGATTCGCACGAGTTATTTTTATTTTTCTGCGAAAAAATTATAATAATGATATTACATCCTGAAACATAAACTGGACTTTCATAAGTCAACACGAGATGATAATAATGAAAATACTGACGTTGTTTACTTTTACTGCTACACGGGATCGTTTCAATTGAAGACTCTGTCTCAGTCTGTTTTTATACTTACATGACTGCTGAATTACATAAACTGCATGAGTCGGTGGGTGTAATAGCTAAAAATATTACATGTAGATCGACATGCATACGCGTTATATGCATGGTGTCCATGTTTCACAGGTAACTTGAATACACACGTGAGTCACCTGGTGTTGTTGCTGAATATTACATGAAGGTCCACATGCAGAGCCGTGGCTAGGTATGTGGCGCCCTGTGGCAGTGATATTTTGTGACGCCTTCCTCCCAATATGAAAAGTGCAAAAACTTTTTAACAGCGCTGTTTTGG
>JAGDYQ010000091.1:714619-741327 GCA_021962125.1 Bulinus truncatus | reverse complement strand
ATCTGGTGTTGTTTTCCTGACCTTTGACCCACACCTTTGACCCTTTCCTTCAAGAGTTTATCGCCCACTCCTCCTCCTCCTGACCCCCCCTCCCCCCAATCATCCGATTGGTTGCCCTGACACCGTCTACCCGTCAATATTATGAACCCAACCATGTAAATAACAAAGGTCATCGACAACCCGTGCTCGTATACAATCTTAAACATCTTCACTAATACTGGCTGGACTCCTGAGTCATTAGTAATGGAAATGGATCGTTTTCGTTGACAGAATGGATAGCCCGGGGGCAGTCGACGTATTTCGACACCCCCCCCCACCCCTATTACAAGTATTATTGTATTGTTTAAGGTCGAAAGGGTACGCTCTGTAAAGATAGCTCTCGGTGCAGAACGCCCTCCATGTGCCGCCACTGGAAAGACATATTTACCCCCCCCCCACACACACACACCCCACCACTCACCCATTCGGCATCTTACACTAACTATAACAGTTCTTGTACTTTGACTAGAATGGGTGTTGTGAAACATTGAAAATGCCAGCAACAACAACAACAGCAAAAAATGTGGTTTGATCCAAACAATGACGTAAACAAGAGCCGATTTTCTTTTAGGCCCATTTGTCAAATGACCCCCCTACCCCCCCCCCCACCTTCTCTACAGAATGACAATTCGTTTCGGCTCTAAATGTCTGACCTAAGGAGAAAGTGGGGTGGTGGTGTTGAGAAGACTTTTTAAATTACTAATGGCCGTTCCAGTGTTGTGCCAGAAACAATCGAAACCTTGTTAAAAAGAAAATGTATTAAGTCTATCAAAGCGCCACATGGCGCACATTATGGGGAGAAGAACACTCTTCGAGCACCTTTGTCTGTTATCGAATGTATCATCAAAATTTCTAAATCATTTGGGAATGACATTTTGAAGATTAAATTTATTTTTTTTTTTGCTCAAAACAATACGACATACACAGAAAATGGATTGTGCAGTTTGATCTGATACGAATTAAAACTGGGCCAGTCTTGGTGCCAGGAGGGGGGGGGGTGAATGTTAAGTGTAGGCAGTGCCGCCGCGAGAGGGGGAGCAAATGCCCAGGGGCCCGGTGAGTTTTAGGGCGAGTTTTAGGGGCCCGGACTGAGATGGTCAATCAACTTTTGAAAATATTATTATCTGCACGATGGGGGGGATGTGACAGCCCTGCCCAGGGGCCCGAAATTTCTGTCGGTGTGCCTAGTATTTTAGCTTTAGTTTGACAAATCGTACATAAACTCTCCTATCCCGGGACCCCTTTAGTCCCGGGGCCTGGTAACGTCGCCAATGTCATTAGCCCCCTAAAAAAAAAGCCGCTACAAATGTGGGCCCATGTCAGCTGCTCAGTACGCCCTTCGTTATACCCGCCCCTGGGCAGTAATGGATTTCGCGGGCGGTAATTTCAACAGACGAACTAACAACGCGCATTAGTCTTGTACTGGTTCAGAATTGGATTCAAATCACAAATGACTGTGTAATTAAATTGACAGACTTTTAAATCATTCCGCCCAGCTCGCATAGTTCAATACAGGAGTCTTCGCCGAACTCTGAACAGAAATACACAATGTCGCCGTGTATACATCGTGTATATACATATATAACGATTTCGTAAAAATACATTGTCGGATAAATCGATATAACCTGGTTTATTATCGAGTTATACGAGATTGGTTTTACGGAATACACTGCGAGTAAAGGAGAGGGCAACGCACCAAACCTTTGTCCTCCTCCAGATCCCCTCCCCCCTCCCTCTAAATCACCTTTACAACCGGGTCATGCCACAACAATCTCTTCCTTACGCGTCTCAACCCTACCCCCACCCCCGCTCCACAGTCCACAGGTGCTGTAGATGGCGCGCCTGATTGCGTCACGTATGACGTCATACTTATCTATTTTCCACACCGGTGCGTGAAACGGACACCGACGAGCGGAAAAGGCCATTTTATTACTGCCGGTCCGCGCCGATTGTCCGAACTCTTTCATCCGTGTCCGAGGTTTTCTTTTGAAGTCACTCCTCGCTTGAAAAAAAAATGACCCCTATAATGTAGGTGGATCCCTTTGTGTCAGTGTTCTGTGACGCCAACTTAAGGTAATGAACTAATCAAGACAGAGCAGTCTTAACGGCCCCCAACAATACAAAAACATCGATTCAAAGGAAATTAGCAAGTGGACTAGAAGTAAGATAGCAGACTGCAATGTACATAACTAATGTTGTTAGAATTCTCTCCCTGCCATCGTTGGCGCGAGATAAATAGGGAATTCCCTATACCAGAGCAAATTCACTATAATTGAAAGCCGTGACTATGTGTGACGTAAGAGCAGCAGATGAGTGATGACGAAGCCGTGAGGGTGGAATTGAGGCCATTGTGTAACTATTCATTGTAAATAGTTTATTAATTAAATGCTGTGTTTTTAACGGAACCTACGCATGCGCTGTTGGGAGTTTCCTTGCAGAGCATCTAACAATATGTATACGAAATGATTTACAGACATTTTTTTTTATTTCGCCACCTGTCCTCTTCTCACTGAATATTTTACTAGAAACTTTTCAATGGTGATACATTTTGGATCAATAGGTTCTTCTCATTCATAACTCACATTTTCATTTTTTATTTAATTTAAAATCAACAGTTCAGTAAAGTTGTTGGGAGGAAGGGGAGGGGGGAGGGACCAATTCACCGGTTTCATCTAATACGACATTATGCCGCCCACCTAGTTAACAGATAACGCCCAACTATACTTGACATTCGTATTTAAACATGTGAAGTGGAATACTGAAGTAGTGAAGATCAATCATCGTTTGCGGACCTTTTGGTCAGTGAAGTCCCTATAACAGAGCCGGCCGGCCTTACCAGTTGAAGGGGGCCCAATTTAACGGATGCTTGCGATGCCCCTCTTCTAATTATTTAAGAATAACAACTGTAACAATAGCTTTAGATCGATCCATACAATTGCATCAATAAGCACATAACGTTCAAATATAACGTTACAACAACTATTACTGTTAATAACAAATGTAAATTGCGGGGCCCCTTCCAGGCGCGGGGCCCCATTCCAGGCTCGGGGCCCTAATTGGAGCAATCGATAAAATCGTCCTAAGGCCGGTAAGAAAGGATGGGATACGTATCCCTGATATCCTATAAACCACTATGGGGCTGTTTGTAGAGTACCCTCCCTTCCTTCCATTATCTCCACCATAGCTGACAGTGCAGTGACCACGTAGGTACCACAGGACAAATGTAGGGACTTTAACCATGACCCGAAATATCCATTGGTCCTCACCGAAGATCGAACCCGGAACCCTTAGGTCGGCAGTCAGGCGATTTATCGCCACGACCACCCGTCCCTTATGATATCATTAGGTCTTTATTTTTTTTTTTTGACTAATTCAAATGTTGGATGAGAATTTTCAGTGAAAAAAAAATATTATTAATCGTTCATCGTTGTAGGTGGCGTAGGATAAAATAAATAAAGGGCCCTTTGGAAGGGGAATTCATTGTTTAAGGATGGGCCCCTGAAATATTTTGGCGCGGAGGCTACCCCTTCCCCTTTCAAGTTGTCTGCACCTATTATAGGCCTACTTGTAAACCTATATTTTTTCAATGAAATGTATACGTCATTCTAATGACACCAGTTCTATAGAACGGTGTGAATAAAAGGGAAATCCCACAAAAAAAACATCGGCTGTTGTTGTTTTCTTTGTTTGTTTGTTTGGGAATTACCGTTTTCCTTATCCGTTTCCTTACCAGGTAAAAAGAAAACTGTTACTAGTGCATACCTGTTCATGATGTTTCAAAAAACAATCTGTCTTCATAATTTGTGAGGATTCGCGCGAGTTATTTTTATTTTTCTACGAAAAAATTATAATAATGACATTACATCCTGAAACATAAACTGGACTTTCATAAGTCAACACGAGATAATAATGAAAATACAGACGTTGTTTACTTTTACTGCTACACGGGATCGTTTCAATTTAAGACTCTGTCTCAGTCTGTTTTTATACTTACATGACTGCTGAATTACATAAACTGCATGAGTCGGTGGGTGTAATAGCTAAAAATATTACATGCAGATCGACATGCATACGCATTATATGCATGGTGTCTATGGTTCACAGGTAACATGAATACACACGTGAGTCACCTGGTGTTGTTGCTGAATATTACATGAAGGTCCACATGCAGAGCCGTGGCTAGGTATGTGGCGCCCTGTGGCAGTGATATTTTGTGACGCCTTCCTCCCAATATGAAAAGTGCAAAAACTTTTTAACAGCGCTGTTTTGGCGGCCTTTTCCTAGCTCGGTGCACCTTTGCAGTTTGGCGCCCCGTCCTAGCTCGGTGCACCTTTGTGATTTGGCGCCCCGTCCTAGCTCGGTGCACCTTTGTAGTTTGGCGCCCCGTCCTAGCTCGGTGCACCTTTGTAGTTTGGCGCCCCGTCCTAGCTCAGTGCACCTTTGTAGTTTGGCGCTCTTTCCTGGCTCGGCATCTTGCGCAGCCGCAGTGCGCCTTTTATTCGGTACTGTGCACATGCATAGACATACAATATATAATGAAAATGTTTTTTTATGTAAATTACGTAATGCACGTGATCCAGGTTGTTTAATAGGTGAATATTATGTACAGGTGCACATTTGTTATATATACATGTAAATGGGTGTGTGTGTGGGGGGGTGGTGGGGTGGGTGTCGGTAGCAGAAGTCTGTTGTATAACGCAAATACTGTGTACATTTATTTAACACATAATAAAACATGTACATTAACAATTCAGAAAATAGTATTCCATGAGAGGGTGGGGTGGGGTGGGGTGGAGTATTTGTCATCAGATTATATGGATCTCCCCCTCCCCCCTCACTCACCCCCCACCCCCCACCCTCACCCCATCAATTTTTGTTTGTGCTGTCATATTATGGAGGGGAAAACTGTAAATCTGTAAAACAGATTTTATTTTTTTACTGTCATAAATATGTTTATACACTTTAATTCACTTAACAATACATGTGTGTGTGTATATATATATATATATATACCCTTAACACAAATGGTCGTTTGGGGAGAGGATGGGGGAAATGGATAGA
This sequence comes from Bulinus truncatus, assembly GCA_021962125.1. NCBI lineage: Eukaryota > Metazoa > Mollusca > Gastropoda > Planorbidae > Bulinus > Bulinus truncatus. The sequence goes on along the minus strand of JAGDYQ010000091.1, from coordinate 736,227 downwards.
CACATCAAGAGCAGAGGCGTACCTAGTGGTGGGGGGTGAGGAGGGGGGGTTCCCGATTCGAAAATCCCCTCGGGCCCTAGAATGAGGGGGGCCCAAAATTTTTTTTTTACATTAAATATTAAGTACATCTCATTTCGTGGTGTCGAATGTCAAAATGCAGGGACCCCCGCCAAAGAGGAAAAACCCCCTTCCGGGGCCCCCAAATCCCTAGGTTCAGCACATTTAAGAGAGACATACCTGTTGTGCTTTCAAACGTACTTTTTTAGGTCTTACTCTGTCAGCGGCGAGTAGAACCCTATACCTTTTGCATGTGAATCGTGCTCACTATCGACTTCACCATCCAGCCTTACTTTCGTAAAATAGAGCATTTTAACAAAAGCATTAAAAAAATAATTATTAAATTCCGTCTTTAGATTTCAATGATAGTACATATAATAATGATAATAAAATAAATCATAGAAATCTAAACCTCTGGGCAAGAAACAAACTACTATAAATAGCTATTGAGGCAAGGGACATAATTACACTTTTTTTCTATATTGCTCTCCCTTGGAGAAAAAAAAGAAAATAAGACGTTCCATTCAAAGAAAAAAAAAAACACCACCGGGGAAATCCCCTTGGAATCCAAACAAGACATTTATAAACATCAACACCGATAAGGGTCAAGGCAAGTCGCAGCTATCAAATAGACTATGACTAATGGTTATGATAGAGAGAGAGAGAGAGAGAGAGAGAGAGAGAGATCCAACAGACCAACAAAATTGATCGATTTCCTTCTTTCTTTGAGGTTAATAGCGTGATCGACATTGGCTGGTGATGTTTGCAATATTCATGAGAAAAAAATAAACGAACTGAATTTGATGAACGAGCGACACCAATGGGGCGTGGCAGGCTGGTTGTTGTCCTTGTTTTGTTTTGTTTTGTTTTGTTTTTGATTTTTTTAAACTGAGTGCTGACATGTTTTAATTAAACGTAAAATGACTGTGGGTGAAACTGGGCTGTTATTGCAATTTAGGAGACACAAGCTTACTTTTTGGGGCCCAAGTAAAACGATACTTTAACGGGCCCGACAAAGATACTTTTCTGGGCCCTAGGCAAACATACTTCTGGGGCTCTGGTCTAAGATAATTTTGGGGCCCTAGGAAAAGATTCTTTTGGGGCCCTAGGAAAAGATACTTTTGGGGCCCTAAGCAGAGGTAAATTAGGGGGGCCCTTGCAAGGCATATACTCTCAGCCTTTTAAATGTGGGGTTCCAAAAGACCCCTTTCAACGGTTAAGTTTTTTTTAAGATTATGCCCACCACCCCTACCAATTGTTCAGATTGTCATTCCTTGCGGCTGACAAAATAAAAGTCTCAAAGGGAGAAAGTGGAGGGGAGGGAGGGGGGGTCTTAGCGTTGGGGAGAGGTAGCCCCATAGTTGGCCTAACCCCATACGAACTGCTCCGGGGGGTGGGGGATGGGGGGGGGGAGGAGGTGAAGTCAAACTTTATGAAAGTGGGGCGTGATGTTCGAGGGGGGGGTGGATGGGGAAAAAAAAGCTGAACCCATAGGTGTGGGGAGGGAGGGCGTGGGGAAACATGCAGGGGCGTTTGGCTCACCCCTCTCTCTCTCTCCCCCTTTCCTTCCTCCTTAGCATCATACCTTATAGAAATTAAAAATGGAAGAGTGGAAGGTGCCTTTTTTTTTTAAGCAGTGGTTACCTTGTTTTCCTGTCTATAAAAACGCTTCTGGCTTTTTATGTGGGTATAACCAGTGGCGGCCTTAGCAGTGCGCAGGGCCCCGGAGGGAGGGGGGCGCCAGATTGTCATTTTTTATTTATACAGCTTTGGTAAAATTCCAAGCGCGTGGTGCGCTCCCTCTATCGCAGCCTCCCACCCCCACCCCACCGCTCCTTCCTTCCTGCCTTCCCCACGACAGCTACTGGAAATTATGGTGGGGGGGGCATAAACTATCAGAGGCTGCCCAAAGCCTGCCTGCCATACGGGCGACAGATGGTAGGTGTATTAATTACAGGGATGAGACACATTCGCCTATCCATATATCTCTGGTCTACCCTACCGTAGGGCCTACGTGTCGAGGATACATTTTTTTACGACAATTTATTTTGACAAGAGGACACAGCTGTTTACGACAATGGGTCTTTATTTATCTGTCAACGGACACATCTGTCTTAAAAAAAGTATTCAATAATAAAACTTTTGTTTTTCTTTGTTTATCGTTGGAGTAACGTTTCTGACCTATAACGTTTCCTAGTAATAAGATGTGACAAATGGGGAAAACCCCTTTCTCTTTCTAGACCTTTCCCCTTCCGGAAAGTTCTAGTCACGTGACTGCCTTATGAACTGGGCCACGCCTACCCGTTTATAAAGGGAGATAAATAAAAAAAAGAAAACTACCTGTATGTGACTAACAATAAGATATCGATCGAAGGTTTGATCGTTGGCCGGTCTTCTGGTCAAGTTAACGTGGGCGATGACTCATTCACACCAGGTGGCACCCTGTAGCGCAATTTGTCACCTAAGCCAAGCACACGTGTCTGTGTATGTGTGGGTGTGTGTGTGAGACGTGTCAATCATTTGTGTGAGTAACCACGTGGGATGGTGATAGCTGATGTAATTCAATTAATTGTCTATCTATCTATCTATCTATCTATCTATCTATCTATCTATCTATCTATCTATCTATCTATCTATCTATCTATCTATCTATCTATCTATCTATCTATCTATCTATCTATCTGTCTGTCTGTCTGTCTGTCTTTCTGTCTGTCTGTCTGTCTCTCTATCTATCTATCTGTTTGTCTGTATGTATGTATGTATGTAATTATGTCTGTCTGTCTGTCTATCTATCTATCTATACATCTATCTGACTGTCTGTCCGTTTTTCTGTCTATTTGTCTGTCTATCTACCTGTCTGTCTGTCAACTTTCAATTATCAATCATTTTTCTTTTTTTTTTTTGGTTTAGAGTTTGTCTGTCTGTCTGTCTGTCTGTTTGGATGCATGTTTATCAACTCGTCCATCTCTATCTTTTTATCTATATTTTTATCTATCTATATGGCTGTCAGTCAGTCTGCCTGTATGTCTGTCTATCAACCCATCTGTCTCTATCATTTCAACTATTTTCTCTCTCTCTCTCTCTCTCTCTCTCTTACACACACACACACACACACATACAACAAATATCTGTATGTAAATGACAATGTAACTATTTTTAGCCTTTGACTTCACGGGGTGAAGGAGGTCACATAGACCAACAAAGAATCACCGGTACAGCTTGTTGCAGTCAGAGCCGATCAGCCATATTGGTTTTGAATGTCATCACATTGCAGAGAGCTTTAAGCGATTTTTTTTTCATTTGGAGGGTCCCAAGCCTATTATTTTCGGGGCCCCTAGGCGAAAACGTTGAACAAGCCCCCCTCCCCTCCCCCGATTACAAACCTGGTGCTTCTTTAAACCCAAACTTTACAGTCTTTTAGATTGGGGGCACCTGTGACAAATGCCCAGCCTGCACGTCGTTGTTGCTGGCCAAAACTATTAGTGATGTAAGTCAAGTCGGGCTGAGTGTAAAATATGCACACACACACACACACACACACACACAAACTCCAGATTTTTATCGGAATACAGTCAAATACAAGTCAGGACAGGTGGGTGTGGCCTCTGTTGCTATGGAAACCCCAGGCGAGCAAATAGCTTACCTACCCATAGAAACGGCTCTGTTTATTTAAATACCTGTTGTTTTTTTTGTTCGCTGGTGGTGTGTTTCTTTTTTTAATGACGTTGTCTTGACTAACTTTTTGCTCCCAACCCCCCTCCCCCCCGCCCCAAGGAAATAGTGGAGGAGGATAGAGACATGTTGGTGTGAATTGGACGCAATGATGTTCCTCGTGATGTGACATCTAGCCATGCACCAATCAGTGCCCGCCGTAGATATACAAGAAAGTCTAGGGGACACAATTCGAGAAATGTCTGTCTCTCTCGATTTGTCAGAGTTAGCTGCTCTTGTTGTTGTAGACACCGTTGCACGCCAATATATTCGTCAACAATTGTTCACACTGTTTATTTGCATCTTTTTGGTGACACCCAAACAGATCAGTTATTATGGATTGGAAAACTAAGCGACATCCTAGCGCCCCCCTCTCTACTGCCAAGTAGGATCAAGTATTAATTATGATTCACTAGCTGTATCCTGCAAAGCCTTTGCATAGAGTTATATCCCCTTAGGCTTGATCGGTAGGCTAGGTTGTTCTCTGTATTTCTTTTAATGCTCTGAATTATGCTACAGAGACATTTTTTTTTAAATAAACCGACCAAAAAAAAAACTTAAAAAAAAACAACAAAAAAAAAAACATCGAATTCCAAAACGTTTGTGAGACGGAATAGAGTGGAATGAGAAGATAAACCAGATTTCGTTTGATTTTTTTTATCTTTCTACAAATGTTGCCATTTAAGATATCTGTTTAAACTTGCTGGTTTGTGGTTTAAACTATCTGGGTTGTGGAGGGGTTCACAAGTGTGTTCACAATTATTTGACACTTCTGTCATAGAAACTGTCCTTTTGAGAAATATATTGAGAGATAAAAAAAAAAGATTTGTTTTAGATGTCGCTAGTCTGTGTGATGTCGCTAGTCTGTGTGATGTCGCTATTCTGTGTGATGTCGCTAGTCTGTGTGATGTCGCTAATCTGTGTGATGTCGCTATTCTGTGTGATGTCGCTAGTCTGTGTGATGTCGCTAGTCTGTGTGATGTCGCTAGTATGTGTGATGTCGCTAGTCTGTGTGATGTCGCTAGTATGTGTGATGTCGCTAGTCTGTGTTAAGGAATGTCAAATCCAACACATCATACGTTCGTGTTTAGACTTTACTTCAAAGAGAGTTGGTGAGTAAATGGATGAAATGACCGTTTCTGTTGTTGCTGTTGTTGTTTTGAGCTGGTGTCAACAGACATGTCACTCTGGTATGGTCATCACTGATGCAAAATAAAATAATTGCAGTGTCGCATGTCATCATGACACTGTCGTGTCAACATCACGTAAACTTAAAAAAAAGATTATGTGGGGTCCTGGTGTCTGGTTTACTTCACCTGTCAGATGTGAGTTAGTCATTTATTATCATTCCATTGTCAATTTAGGTCCCTTTATAACCCCTCCCCAACCTAGTTTCACCCAATACTCTCTGAGCCAGTCCAAGTTTCACCCAATACTCTCTGAGCCAGTCCAAGTTTCACCCAATACTCTCTGAGCCAGTCCAAGTTTCACCCAATACTATTAGACAATAAAGGGGAACGGGTGGTCGTGCGGTGTAGAGCGCTCGACTGTCGACCGGAGGGTCCCGGGTACGAATCTCAGTGAGAACCTTGGGATTTTTTCAGGTCCTGGCGATAGTCCCCAAGTCCACCCAGCTTTAAATGGGTACCTGACTTTAAGTTGGGGAAGTAAAGGCGGCTGGGCGTTGTGCTAACCACACAACCCCTTCATATGCTGAGGTTATAGAAACAGATGTATTCTACACTTCATCTGCCCCGATGACCCGTTAGGGTTAAGGGAAATTTACTTTACTTTTATTAGACAATAAACCACTATTTGTGAATCATATGTCGAAATGACTATTGCAACATAATAATAGTAAATAAATAATATATATGCCAAAAATATTTTTATTAAAATTACTAAAAAGTAAAATGTGTACGTAATAATGAACGGCTTATGGAATATTTATTTAATTTATACTACGGTTTATTAATAAATGTAGAACAATAATAGATTACTTTCAGTTTCTTTTAGTAATAAGTTTGAAGACATACTAAGTTCACAGTATTTTTATGATATACTTTTGTCAATTCATCAATAAAAGCGATACAAGTTGGCTCCCACGTTTTTTCTAAAGTTTTACTTCTCATGTCATTCATTCTTCCAGCTTGGGAAAGGAATGCCAGCCAGAACCTAACGTTTGAAGAAAAAAACACTTCATAATAATGTCAGTTTTTCATTTCATCTGTCAGTCATTCTACACATTTGAACAAGAGACAATATTTGACAAATCAACTAAGTGTGTGAGACTTCTTTTTTATGGGTGTCGCAAGCTATCGGGTAGACTATGTGATTGCCGTAATCTGAGTCCCATACTGAATGTGTGTGTGGGGGGGGGGTCAAATATTTATTTGTACACAGTCAGAAATGAGCAACAACTCAAGAAGGGTGCATGCAGTATAACAAAACACTGACATCTCATAAAAGAGCTCTTAGCTGTCTGTTTACTAGATGCAGGTTGTAAAGGTTTAGCTGGCTAAGTATTGCTGCTATTTCTGCTAAGTATTGCTGCTATTTCTGCTAAGTATTGCTGCTATTTCTGCTAAGTATTGTGTGATTATGACGGCTAAATGCCCCGGTACCAAATCTAGAAAGGACTCGTTGAGTCAGGACAGACTTGCAGAGACGGTAGTATGGACAACGATTAGTTTAACTCATTGACTTTTATACTATGGGAGGGGGGGGGGCTCTCAATGTGTATCTCCCCCCCCCCCAATTTAACTTATAAATCAAGAGCCCATTGTTAAGACATGTGTGGGTGTTAGAATTACTTTCCCTCCCATCTCCTCAGCGAACGGGCACTGTACTTTATTAAATTATCAGGAATGACCCAGAGTTGACCCTGTGCTGAAATAATTTAATTTAAATTCCAAAAGCGACAGAAGATGAAATAGTTTTATCCTAGCCCCCATTTTATTGTTCAGTTAAAACCATTTTAACTAAGTACCGGAACTTGTGGTGCATTTAAAAAGTACATGGGGGGATATCTTAGGAATAGACCATTTCCCGCAAATCATTGTTAATGGACTAAATTTTGGACGCGATCATGGGATTCCGCACAAACACATCCACGCACTACTCGAAGACACACAAATGCACACTGACAGTCAGGGCGGCGCTGTACTATGGTTTAGAGTGGCATAAAACTGCCCTCACCGCTGAACCATCATAGGGGGTGCGAAAGTCCGAGCTGGTAGCCCTATCAGGGGCGACACAAATCTTACATTTGAATTAAGTCTTTGAAATAAAGAAAATAAGAAAAAAAATAGTTAAATCAGAGGGGTGGGGGGGGGGGGAGCTGGTTGACCCCCGGGAGGTGGACATGCCAGGCGCTGCAGTGCTGACACAAACGTAATGATAATGACATATGTCTAAAACAATGAGGTCGATCTAAACACCGGGTCACTTTACAAAGAGCTCAGTGGACGAGCAATATTTCACAGCAGTGGAAAAAATAAACATGGAAAGTGTGCTAGGAATTCTGTTCTACCTGTTAGTGCTCAGTGAGTAGTAGTAGTAGTAATCGTAGAACTAGTAGTAGTACACATTATAAAATGTATTACTCATTATATGTAGCCCTCTAGATTTCGCCATTGCATGATTTAAATAAATATAAATTATATCTCTATACTTATAAGACGCATTTGTTGTCTGTCTGTCTGTCTGTCTGTCTGTTCCCTTATAACTCAAGATCCAGACAAACAAATAACGTGAAATTTGTTACACATACACATAATTACATGGAGAAGGTTATAGGACAGGTTTCGTTTCATCTCGATGGGTAGTTTAATTGTAATTAATTTTTTTTTATTTTAGTATTTTACTATATTAAAGTAATCTCGACGGCGCCATAAATAAAATTCCTCTGTGACGTCATTTCCCGATGATCGAATAGAACTTGCGCGCTGGTGCTGTATTGTGCCTTTGTGATGCAAAGAATTGTTGTTTTTTCATGCTCTCTGATTTGTACAGTTTGAGGAAGGTAAAGGAATGAAGAAGGATTTTAGAAGAAGTGTGAAGCCATAATAATAAGTATATATATATATATATATATATATATATATATATATAGAGAGAGAGAGAGAGAGGGGGAGGGAGAGAGAGAGGAAAGGAGGGTAGGAGGGAGGGAGGGGGAGAGAGGAGGGAGGGGGGATGGACAGGGGGAGAAAAGGAGGGGGAGAGAGGGAGATGGGAGAGGGAGCAGGGGGGAGAGGGAGCAGGGGGAGAGGGAGAGAGAAAGGAAGGGAGGGGGAGAGGGGGTAGGGAGGGAGAGAGAGGGGAGGGAGGAAGAGAGAGGGTGGGAGAGAGGGAGGGAGAGAGATAAAGAGTGAGGGGGGCAGGGAGGGAGAGAGAGGGAATGAGGGAGGGAGGAAGGGGGAGAGAGGGGGAGGGAGGGAGGGAGGGAGGGAGAGAGGGGGTAGGGAGAAAACAGAAGGTAAACAGAAAACCTTATTTTAAACCCGGGCAAAGCCGGGTACTTGCAACTAGTTAAATATATGGTATGCCTAGTCAATGTTTATGTTTATTTACTTTGTTGTTTATATACACAATCAGCGTGTCTTTTTTTATTTAAAAAAAATAGTTTTTTGTTGTTTTTTTTTTCTTTTTTAAGTCAATGTTTTTTTAGGACGATTAACACCAAGAGAACATTACATACCCCCCCTCCCCAACCCCCAGTAACTATTGCATATTAAATTATTTTTATCTGCTTATATATCCGCAAAGGAACACCAGGGTAAATTACGGCGAATTCCACGTAAAAGTGGACACAACATCTTGAAATTTAATTGCATAGTGTTTTACTGTCTGTGCGTTAATTTCATTCATATATATATAAGTGCGGAATTTCTTTATACTGAGCGAAGCTAGTGCAGCGGACCAAGTCTGTAACTCCAAAACGGTTCGACCCGGCCCGCCACTAGTTTCAGCGTGCAGCAAAGCTCTAGGCCTTATACCTTTTGACGTTTACATTTAATTTACATTTGTTCGTGCCAGCACTACAGCCGTCTGCTCTTGTATGGGCACGCGGTCAAATTTACGACCCCAGTGTGCCCCCCCCCCCGATTTAAAAAGATTATCTAAACCCTGGGTCAGTGTCATTTGACCAAAGGTTAATGGTAACGCTTAGATTTACTCCAATATTTTTCTTTATTAATTCTTTATTTTTCCCAAATGTTTAAGATGGTAAATGACAGGGCGTATTGGTTTTACTCATTGTGGCAGTCTTCATTGACAGTGAGGCATTACGGAGAAAAGTATATTTAACGTATTAAAATTTGTTTATATGACCAAATGGAGCTATCATTTAGACATGCATTTTGGTTTTAACAGCATTTTTTTATCTGTTCGATTTCAAATAATCATATTTGTGCGATTCTTTTGTGAAATTCTTTATGTGTTAAATAAAATATTATTTTACTCAACAGTTATTCCAGCAGTCAAAACGAGACCTACAGCCTCAATCCATTGTAGAAGCTCTCAGTTTGGACCGACGATCGAAGACACAGCTGTTAACACCATACGGCTACACCATGGCGCTTCGTTCGTGGCGATAATGACCAAATATAGAAGAATAATTGTAAGTAAATTTTCATTATTTGTTTTTCAAAGCACTCTGAATTTAAGTTTAGCTAAAGTAGATTTTTATTATTAGTATACTATATATATATATATATATATATATATATATATATATATATATATATATATTTCGAGACGCAAGACGCAGGACTATTTATAGATTGTGGAATTCCCGAATACGTCACAGCAAGCTTCGACAACTCGCGTTGTTTCACCAGCCTGTATAGATTTGTGGAATTCCCGAATACGTCACAGCAACCGCGTTGTTTTCTGATTCCTTTAACAAAACCAGATTATTTTAATTTCTTACATGACGTTTTGTCCTTTTATTTGGTAAAATATATTAGAAATACGAGCACAATGGTGGTTGTACAATACTATTTCATGTCTAGACAGCTCCAGTAATTTTTAAAACAGTTTTGTTTGGTCGTAATCATGTTTTTATGTGCTCTAAATACGAAACTATTTTATTTATCCCCGTCGCGGTAAATTCTGTATCCGTTTAACCGCGGAAATGAGGGTATACTGTACATAAAATATCATTATAATGTCAACTGATTATTGTAAATAAACAAACACATTTAATAATACAGTTATGTGTGAAGAAAAAAAAGTAATATTGAACTATTTTCAATTTGAGAATTAAAAAAATGGTGTTTTAATATAGATTACAAACAAATGGTAACTGTTTCAGAATATGTACGCATTACAAAACATCTATCTTTGCTGAATAGTGTAGGTAATGTAGGATGAAGGTTATACTAAAAGAAAGTTAAGCTGGGTTGAGCAAGTCTAAAAAAAAATAACACTAAAGTGTGCGGGGGGAAGGGGTGGATTGAGGCAGACACAAAGCGAATTGTTGCAAACCAAAAAAAAAGCAATGCAAATTAAAACACACACACAACCGCAATGTGTTTGTTAAAACTGAATGAAAAAAATAAACAATAAAAAAAAAACAAGTTGCTGGAAGGTACCAGATAGTGACCATAAAATCTGCACATAGTTCAACTTTGCATAGTATGTATTTTTTCCGAAGAGGTCTGTCTGTTATTTTGTTTTATTGCTTATTTTAAAAAAAATAATTACAGTAATTATATTGATTGATAATGCGGCGTATGTTACGCCGCGGGATGGCTAGATCATTTTATAATTCATCTTATAGGCTGAATAAGAAGATGGCATTATGGAATGTGGTGTTATGCTGAGCAAACATATAAAAGGAGTCAAAGCATTGGTCACTACCACTTTCACAAGATTGTGACTATAACTATAACTAATGCTGTTGAATATCTCTTAGGTATTATTTTGTTACTAGCTGTACCCTTCAAAACCTTTGCATAGAGTTATATCCCCTAAGGCTTGATCGGTAGGCTTGGATATTTCTTGGTTTCGGGCAGATCCGATTTTTCATGATTGTATTTTAAACCGGAATACTGTTCTTCACTTTCGATTTGACGCAGAGCCCACACTCGCTATTATATTATTAGAGTACATGAATTAAAAAAAAATGTGTATATAAAGGGTATTAAAGACATCTTTTTGTTACAGAACCAGAGTTCAGAGTACAAAGAGAATGTCAGCTTCAGTGAGCAAACTGGTGACATGACAATTATGCTAAAAATACACTTTGATTGCAACCAAACATGGGATTTCACATGCGCTGGAGTACGATTAAACTTCACAGCAGGAGATTTTGTGGTGCTAAAGAAAGCAGCATTTATAGAAAAGGATGGTATGACCTAATTAACATCAGAAAAAAAAATTTAAGCAGGGGCATCATTTTCAACCCCACCCCCTCTTTCTAAGCTGAATCTGAAATGACGCTGCTGTATTTAAGATCCATTTCTCAGTGAATATCTATTGAATATTTTTTTTTAAAATTGTAAATCAGACAACTCGCTTTAAATACTAGAAATCTTCACAACTTTGCATTAGCTTACAGCAAAAGTGCACAACCTTTTTCTCGCATGTCGGCCACATTATAGCTTAGTCAATCACAATGATGTTTTTAATCTTTGTATTCAAGAAGCAATACACACGATATTTTTTTTCATGGCCACCAGTTGCCTCCCCTGCATACGGCATCAGGTTTTACAAAATAGCTCAATACAATTCTGGATGCAGTGGCGTAGCGAGCTTAACTCGCGATCGGGGCACAATACCTTTTTAGCCCCCCCCCCCCCATTCGAAATCCATAATTTATTATATGTAAATTATACCATTTGGCGCCCCATTGTGAGTAGCGCCCGGGGCATCATGCCCCCCTTCCCCACCGCTCGTTACGCCACTGTCTGGATGATACATATTCATACATTTATATATAACCATATAGATTAAACAGTTATTGGCCAATACTGTACAGTGTACAGTATCATCAGTTTTAATAAGAGTATAGAATTTCATTCATTTTTTTTTTTATTGTTGCTTACTTTTCAGATTTGTTTTGTATTAATGGAACTTCGCCAAGAGGTTAGGCCTTATACTTTTATATTGATTTTTTTACTTTTAAATTATTATTTTTTTCGCTTTTTAAAATTAGGCGGCATATACAATTAATGAATAATGCCCCATATTCTATAGATATTCTACATTATCATTAAAGGCAGGTAATTCAGCTCATGTTAACCAACATTCGACACATCAGGCGACACAACCTTGTCACCCGTTCCTTGCAATGAATTCTCTGAATTTATCTACCTACTGGTTCCTGTGTATAGTGTCGTACTCGTGACACGGCATTTCTAAATTATTAGTTAATTCGTTTATTGTTAAACGATATATATTTTTTTACTGAACAGTTACTCCAGTAGCAGCTGTAAGACCTAAAGCCTCAATCTATTGTAGTAGCTCTCAGTTCAGGACAACAATCGAAGACACAGTTCTCACTACCATACAGCTTCTCCATGGCCCTTCAATCCTTGGTTATTTGACACAAAAAGGCGGGATAATTGTAAGCAAATTTTCATTATTTCTTTTTAATAATATGCGCATGTAAGACCAGAGAATGTATATTTATATATCTGGTATGCAGGCCCGTCGCGTGGGGGGGGGGCAGGGGGCCGCCCCCCATGCGTTTTGTCTGCCCCCCCTGCTTATTTGTTTTACTTAGTAAAATGTATTACCTGCTCCCCCCCCCCCGCTATTGCCTGGCCCCTGCTGTAGAATGTCTGGCCCCTGCTGTAGAATTTTCACGCTACGGGGCTGCTGGTATGTATTACATGTATATCATTCTTCATGAGAACAGTTTGAGATGGAAATACTACCCCTTCAACTATTTAGTAATTATAAATAAGACTAATGCTTCTAAAATCTCTCTTAAAAACATATAGATAGTTTTATTTAACTATAGGATTATTGCATTATATATATATATATCCCGGCAAAGTGTGAAATGCCGGCATTCTATAGAATGCCTAGGCAATGTATAGAATGCCTGGTGGTTTTAGGCAAAGTATAACATTTTTAAATTGTGCATAATTTTCCTAGGCATTCTATACAATGCCTAGGCATTGTATAGATTGACTAGTGTCGTTTAGGCAAAGTATCAGAAAAGAACAACTAAAGCCTTTACTGATAACAAGCAATTAAGCCTGTTCCATTCTGGACACAGGACGTGTTAGCGCATTTTCGTGTTATGTATCAGTACGTTTGTTAGCTTTCAGTTAATATTTGTAAATTTTGGAAATGTTTATAAATTCAATGTGTAATGCATATATCTGTAAAAAAAAATTATAAAGACGTTTCTTTATATTTGAAAAAAAATTATTGTCTCTTAAATCTAACTACAAGTGGTTTGTGGTTACTGAAATAGGACTCATAATTGAAAACATTTGAAATTATAGTCATTTAATCGTCCGATAACTCCGTCAATTGTTGCATAGCTCTGATACTTTCAATTAAACTCAGAACACAAGCTTACTATTTCATTTGATGAGTTTCTTAATAAATCTTGGTGAAACTACGTGCTGCAGTATTTCGCACCAAATGAATGGGTTATTGAACGTACAAGGTGTATATATAATATATAAGCCATCATGGGTCTAGGACTTATAGTTGCTTAGATATAGGCGCTCCTTTATTAATATAGCTTATATAGTAAAAAACGGTACTAAGCCCCCTTTTACGGCCCTCAGAGGTCAGATCGCGAAATGGAAAAAAGTCATTTCTTGGCAGGCCAAGACCTACAAAATGATATATACATCATGGGTCTAGGACTTATGGTTGTTGAGATGTAGGGTGATGACAGACAGACAGACAAAATGGGGACAATTTTTTCGAAAATGCTCTAAAAACGTATTTAAATATGGAATGAATGCAAAATAAAGCATATGATGTTCATACCGGAAAAAAACAACGACAGCAGAGCTAAGATTGAAGTATTTGCTTCAGCAGGTAAGACAGGATTCACACTTAGAATTGTACTGTACTTAATTTTCTCCTTTCACACAAAACATTTCGTATTTTGGTACTTTGATCTGTCATGTTCATATTTCACGAATTAGTGAAGAATTGATAAATAATAAAAAGATGTTGTTTCTGGTGAAAATTCATCGTAGAACCGTCGTTGCATGTCAACATGGCGTGATTCCTGTCCTGGCACTACATTCCCTTCCAACATGGTTACACAGTAATCGGCACTAGAACTATTCTCGTAACTCCCTTCGCTAACTAATGTCCGAATCCAGTCGTATTTATACTCCTAACATCCCCACCGTAATTTCCCTAATTACGTCACCTTCAGAATAGTTCTCACCTAAGAAGCGCCCCCTGGTCGTCATTGTTGTCTCCCCTAAACTGTCCGTTGTCGCCTCCCGGTCTACTTCTAGAGTCGTCACACCTTTGATGTTTACTACTCTATTGTTTTCTGACCACCTTGTCCTAAGTCGTCTGTCCTCTTGTCAACCATTATTTGCATTACTCCCAGGCACGCCGAGAGGGGGTGGGGGGTCATTGCCAGGGGGCCCGCATCTGTAAGGGGGCCCGGCCGCCCCGACCATGTCAGTTTTTTCACGACTCATTGTTTAAATAGGGCCCCGCAATGATTTCCTGCCCTGGGGCCCTAGTTGGCTCTCGGCGCCTCTGATTACTCTTACTTCTGATATATCTTCTTATCTTACAACGTCCGTCTTTAAATCTACTCTTATTCCTAACAAGGCCAATTACATACTTTGCCGAACGGGAACTCGGCATTTTATAGAATGCCTAAGCAATGTATGAAATAGCAATTTATTTCATACTTTGCCTGAAAAATTCAGGCATTCTATACATTCTATAGAATGCCGGATTTCACACTTTGCCGGAAACATATATATGCAGGGCCGGCTTTAGACGAGAAAATTCCCTGAAGTCCAGTTATTATATATACCACTTCATTTAAGATACCTTTTTGTTACAGAACCATACTTCGGAGTACAAGGACAATATAAGCTTTAGGGAAAAGATGCATGACATGACCATCGTGCTAAAACTGCACTTTGATTGCAACCAAACATTTGATTTCACGTGTGTTGGAGTGATTTTAAACTCTTCATCAGGAGATCATGTTTTGTTAAAAAAAGCGTCATATATAGAAAAGGATGGTAAGAATTAAATGACTATTTAGAGAAAAAAAAACTTTTTCTGTGAATTTTTATTGAACATTTTTTTTGTTTCTTTTATTATCCAACTTATTTAGTACATTTTTAGAATATTGTAAATCTTCACTTAATATAAAATGAAGTTAGATGATACATATGTTTATATCTGTACATAAACACTAAATTGAATCATTTGTCACCTATTTCGTTATAGGGAAATGCTCCTCGTATGTCAAAGACGTACTTCGTATTTTTTTTTTTACGGGATACGTTAATTTTTTCTAATTATACATTAAAATAAGCGGTCAGTTTGTGTGGTGCGCTAGTGATGTTGGTTGTTCGCTTGGCCATGACCCAGCTTGGCAAGTTATGTGCGGGTTCGATTCCTATGAGAAAAATAAATTTTTTTGTTCAGATTTTATTTTTCAGGATCAGGGATAGGGGATTAGGGATAGGGTTAGGGTGTGGAGCAATATCTATTGATGGTCATTTTTAAATAAATCATAAATTTTTTTTTCAGATTTTTTTTTCAGGATTAGGGTTAGGGATAGGGTTAGGGATAGGGTTAGGGATAGGGTTAGGGATAGGATTAGGGATAGGGTTAGGGTTAGGGATAGGAATAGAGTTAGGGATAGGATTAGGGATAGGGTTAGGGTGTGGAGCAATATCTACTGCATTTATAACTTTACATCATAAGAGTTCCTCAAAGTTTTGCTTGACGTACGAGGTAAAAAAAAAATACATCGTACGTCTTTGACGTACGAGGAGCCAGTGCGTTCTTTATATTGTCCTTGGTTTTAAGCAGAAGAAATATATTTGTAATTTTTTTTTCCGCTGCTTACTTTTCAGATGTGATTTGTATTAATAAGACTTTGTCAAGAGGTAAGGCCTTCCTACTTACACTTAAATATTAATTTCTTACCCTGGAATGATTTTTTTTTTTTTTGGAGGGCTATTTAATTTGTTCAGTATAAAACATTTAATATTTAGCCACATTATCATCATTTATTACAAGCAGGTGCTTCAGTTGATTAAATTAAACTTATGTTCACTACACCACAGGACTTTTTCTTTCCAAGCAGTGAACTCTCTGATTCTGCCCATGGTCACTATAAATTTATTTTATTTTTAGACTGTTATGACCTACCTTATATCCTCAGAACTAAACACAAATAATAACTATACATGTTTTTATTTTTGGTCGCCATTTATCTTTCCTATGACCTATACTCAGAACTGTAAAATATTAATTGAAAAGAATGTGTCATTTTTGTAAAAAAGTTCTCCAAATGTAATTATAAAATCTGCCTTTTTCATTTATATTTAGTCTTATGCAATGCCGTTTTCTAAAATATTAAATACACTGTAACCTTTTGTTTAAACAAAAACAAAGCTCAGTGAGAAAGCCATAAAACTTATTAATTATTTTATAATCCATAGAGGCGGATTTAACGACGGGCTAAACTTTAAATAGAAAAAAATTATAACAAATAGTGTCTCCAACACTGCATTAGCTCAACAAATCCTCTTTACAATTTTCATTTGTATGTATAGTGTCTGAATGCATCATCACCTTTTCTTAATTTATTCTTTTATTGTGAAATAATTTATTTTTCACTGAACGGTTACTCCAGTAGCAATGACACCAACAGCCTCAATCTATTGTGGTAGCTCTCTGTTCGGACCGATACGTAAAGACACAGTTGTCGAAATCATACAACTATATCATGGGGCAGCCATACTTGCACACCTTTATGAAAAGGGAAGAATCATTGTAAGTACATTATTTCTTATGAATAGGACCGAAATGTAACGCTGGATAAGATATATTTATATTTTAGTATTTATGACATCATTCTTCATGAGACAAGTTTGAAGTGCCAATATCCCTGACTGAAGTGGGGGGGGGGGGGGTGAGGTATTTTTAAAAACAGAAATGGAGTGCGGGTGGAATGGGTGAAAAGGAAGAAGGAATTATGGAGTGGGCTGTTAAAAGCTATGATGAGCAAACTTATATAAAATGGGATCAAAGCATTGAGGTGGCCACCCCGCTTTCACTAGATAGTAGTTTAAAAAAAAAATCTTACTCATAATATTAATTGGTTTTAAGATTGCTATTTAATAAATGATTACTTACATCTTTTTGTGACAGAACCAGACTTCAGAGTACAGGGAGAACATCAGCTTCAGTGAAAAGACGCATGACATGACCATTGTGCTGAAAATTCACTTTGATTGCAACCAAACATTTGATTTCACTTGTGTTGGAGTGATTTTAAACAATACATCTGGAGATCATGTGTTGTTGAAAAGAGAAACATTAATAGAAAAAGATGGTATGACCTAAGAAATTTAAAATAAAAATTCGATTTCTCTTTCTATGTTAATTTATAAGTTTTTTGTTTTTTTTTTTATAAATTCTGACAGTATTTTATTGGTTTACATTATAGCTCAATATGGGAGTCAGATGATATTTATATAAATTTTATCTATGGCTATTTAGACTTATCTTGTGACTGTCATTTCTTTATACTATCATTTGGTATTAAGCATATGGAATATATATTTTTAATCTTTTTTCTCTTTTGCTTACTTTTCAGATTTGTTTGGTACTAATGAGAATCAATCAAGAGGTTAGGAATTACACTTAAATATTAGTTTCTTAGTCTGGAACCATTTAAATTTTTTATATTAAAACATTCATAACCTAAATGGACTACCATAACAGCATTTTTTCGCCAAGGGCCCCCCTTAATGTACCTAGGCCCACCAAATGTATTTTTGCCTAGAGCCCCCTTATTGTACCTAGGGCCACCAACTGTATTTTTGAATGGGGCCCCCAATTCCCTTTGTCTGTGGGACCCCTAAAAACACTCTGTCTTAACAATGTAGATGTGCATCACGTAAAATACTGAAACATCAAGTCAAATTTTTTTTTTGTTTATGTTTTTTTTTTCTAATTTTTTTTTTTAAGTACCCGTTGATGTTTTCTTATTTATTTATTTTTTTTTAAATAAATAAATGATTAATGGTATTGAAATGATAATTCTTAATAATTATTTAGTGGTACGTACATGTTTTTTCTGTCGTACTTTTTTAACACTATTCATTAGCATACAGCCAGCTATTTTTTTTTCTTCTTTTGAATCCTACAGAGACTGAAGATAGCAGTAACTCTACAGAGACTGAAGACAGCAGTAACGCTACAGAGACTGAAGACAGCGTCAACTCCACTGTTATTATTGCAGGCTGCCTGGGTTCATTGTTTTGTGCTGCAAGTATAATAGCCATGGTCTACTGGATATACAAAAATTTCCATGTACCTACCACTGGTGAGTGCAGAACAAACTGCCTAAAAATCCCCCCCCCCCCGGGTCATCACTATTTAAGTCGCTAGTTTTTTTTTTTTACTTTGGAACTCCCAGTTGTGTGTATATATGTCTGTCTTTGATATGCCACAGTGATATCAAAATCACCAACCCATCACAATTATTTTAAATGACCCAGTTTGTAAAAAGTATGTTATAGAAAGTATGTACTCTGTTACTTTAATGAATAGTTTTAGTTTCTAATGTGAACTGAGAAAATGAAGTCATGGGGGATTCAAGTTTCATACATCTTGGTGCGTCATTTAGTCAGCGCTCAAAGTTTACCTCCTTGATCTTGGTGCGTCATTTAGTCAGCGCTCAAAGTTTACCTCCTTGATCTTGGTGCGTCATTTAGTCAGCACTCAAAGTTTACCTCCTTGATCGTAAATAATGGGTGCACATCCGGATTTATTAAGTCAGGGGTGGGCGAACTACGGCCCGCGGGCCGCATGCGGCCCGTCTCAGTATACGTGTGCGGCCCTTATGCACGTATATGTTCGTATTTTAAAAATACAATGTTCATGTGTAATAAAACGTGAATGTGAAATAAAATGACAGATAAAAGTTTATTATCTTTAATGCATATTTTCATGGGTTGTGAATCGTAATTGAAGTAGATAAAATAAATACGCGGCCCGCCAATAACAATCAAGTTTTCAATGTGGCCCTCCGTAGAAAAAGTTTGTATTTCAAAAATACAATGTTCATGTGTAATAAAATGTGAATGTGAAATAAAATGACAGATAAAAGTTTATTATCTTTAATGCACATGGGTTGTGAATCGTAATTGAAGTAGACAAAATAAATATGCGGCCCGCCAATAACAATCAAGTTTTCAATGTGGCCCTCCGTAGAAAAAGTATTACCAAACCCCGGTATTAAGTTCATCCCACGCTGCATATATGGATTCACTTCAACAGTAGTAGCCTGAGGGGTGTGGCATTTGTGGCGACCGCACCCTGGCCATGCGCCTTCAATTTTTCTAAACTTCTGTTCCAGGCCACACACCCATACAACATTCGACCTGGGTCCCGCATACTGCTAAGTCCACCACTGACCTAAATTCCATGTAAATATCTGTCTCTTGAATTTCCTCGATATCACCTATAAAATGGTAGTTAGTTTTCAAATCCATGTGTACCTTGTTGCTCTTATTTCCAAAGTTCTTGTTTTCTGTAGCATGGTAGATAGTTTTTTTTTTTTATTATTATTATTATTAATAATGGTAAGCCCTTACTTCATAAATTATATAAGTGGGTAGAATATTTAAACTAATGCCTGATATTCAAGAAACATTATTACATGTATTAATTATCTCTTTCAGCATTGTAGTCAAGATTCTATGCCCCCCCTCCCCACCACCACAGCTGAGTGGTCAGTGTTGGTTGGGTCAAATATGTTCCAAGAACAGCTACGGGGGCAGAAGAATGAGTGCCAGTGGTAACATGTGTAACAACTTCAACATATGCTGCAGGTATTCAACTTGAGTGACAACTTCAACATATGCTGCAGCTTCTATGTACCTGACATCTTAAATATGTACCTCACCATCAAATTGTATGATAACTTCAATAGGATCTTCACCATCAATTTGTACGATTACTTCAATATGATCTTCACCATCAATTTGTACGAATACTTCAATATGATCTTCACCATCAATTTGTACGATTACTTCAATATGATCTTCACCATCAATTTGTACGATTACTTCAATATGACCTTCACCATCAATTTGTACGATTACTTCAATATGACCTTCACCATCAATTTGTACGATTACTTCAATATGATCTTCACCATCAATTTGTACGATTACTTCAATATGATCTTCACCATCAATTTGTACGATTACTTCAATATGACCTTCACCATCAATTTGTACGATTACTTCAATATGACCTTCACCATCAATTTGTATGATTACTTCAATATGATCTTCACCATCAATTTGTACGATTACTTCAATATGATTTTCACCATCAATTTGTATGATAACTTCAATATGATCTTCACCATCAATTTGTACGATTACTTCAATATTATCTTCACCATCAATTTGTATGATTACTTCAATATGATCTTCACCATCAATTTGTACGATTACTTCACTATGATCTTCACCATCAATTTGTACGATTACTTCAATATGATCTTCACCATCAATCTGTATGATTTCTTCAATATGTGTACTTCACCATTATTGTGTAGGATCACTTCAACATCTGCGACAACTACACAAGCCTGGCCCAAAGCTGTTTCAGAAAGATGACGTGGCCTCTGAGTGGAGTCTGGGGGGGGGGGGTCCATTATGTTTATAACTCTTTACTATTCTTTTCTCCATAGGGAATTATTTCTTAATGTGAGTTAAACCTGGTTTGTTTATGTTTCCTAACTATGGTGGGGTATAAATGTTCTTATTGTTTTCATGGCTGATACTAACTGTGGTGGGGGGGGGGGGTATAACTGTTCTTATTGTTTTCATGGCTGTTGCTAACTGTGCAGGCCTAAGCCTGTGGTCTCTTTTCGGTTCTCCCTCTAGTGATGCTGGGCTTAACATCTATAAGTCATTGCAGCGCTTTGACCCATCATCTGTGTGACAATTCCGACACATGATCTTTGATCATGCCCCGGGAGCAAGACTCCTCCCATTGGGCTGTCCATGTTGCCAGTGTCACTGTTTACATGTTGAGCTGTCAAAGTTAGATCATTATCTCATAAACTGAACGAGAATCTGATTATGTAGCCATATTTGTCTCTTTCCGTGATTGACATACTTTTAATAATTTAATGTGTACAATTTGTAAATAAAAAACATGTATTTCAGTTGGTGAAATTTCATCCATTTATGCAATATTATTTTTTAAAATGATAAAATATAAACATTGTTTATTGTGGAAGAACTTTTTTTTTAAATACATTATCTCGTCTTGCTTCTTTATTGTCGTTGTTTCTTTAATCTGTAATACTTGTTTTTTTTTTTAGTCTGTTGTCATTTCAGATGCCCTTGATGTGACATGAATTTATCCACATTAGTTTACACATAATTCTATATAGTTCCTACTAGAGTTTAATGATACACAGACAATCTTGTGGGCGTATAGCAAGTTTTACTTGACAAGAAAAAAAAAAGAAAGAAATATTTTTGGATTTATGGAGAGTAGTAGACTGGCGTTATATTTTCCCTCATCAAGTAAACTTTATTCCCCAACATCACTTCTAAATTGTTTTCATTGGTTAACAGAAGCTAATTATAATATCATTGTTTCATGGT
>JAGDYQ010000091.1:680482-712982 GCA_021962125.1 Bulinus truncatus | reverse complement strand
GTACCCTGCAAAGCCTTTGCATAGAGTTATATCCCCTTAGGCTTGATCGGTAGGCTAGGTTGTTCTCTGTATTTCTTTTAATGCTCTGAATTATGCTACAGAGACATTTTTTTTTAAATAAACTGACCAAAAAAAAAAAACCATCGAATTCCAAAACGTTTGTAAGACGGAATAGAGTGGAATGAGAAGATAAGCCAGATTTCGTTTGATTTTTTTTTATCTTTCTACAAATGTTGCCATTTAAGATATCTGTTTAAACTTGCTGGTTTGTGGTTTAAACTATCTGGGTTGTGGAGGGGTTCACAAGTGTGTAGGGGTTCACAATTATTTGACACTTCTGTCATAGAAACTGTCCTTTTGAGAAATATATTGAGAGATAAAAAAAAAAAGATTTGTTTTTGATGTCGCTAGTCTGTGGGATGTCGCTAGTCTGTGGGATGTCGCTAGTCTGTGTGATGTCACTAGTCTGTGTGATTAGTCTGTGTGATGTCGCTAGTCTGTGTGATGTCAGTAGTCTGTGTGATGTCACTAGTCTGTGTGATGTCACTAGTCTGTGTGATTAGTCTGTATGATGTCGCTAGTCTGTGTGATGTCACTAGTCTGTGTGATGTCACTAGTCTGTGTGATGTCACTAGTCTGTGTGATTAGTCTGTGTGATGTCGCTAGTCTGTGTGATGTCACTAGTCTGTGTGATGTCACTAGTTTGTGTGATGTCGCTAGTCTGTGTGATGTCACTAGTCTGTGTGATGTCACTAGTCTGTGTGATGTCGCTAGTCTGTGTGATGTCACTAGTCTGTGTGATGTCACTAGTCTGTGTGATGTCGCTAGTCTGTGTGATGTCGCTAGTCTGTGTGATGTCACTAGTCTGTGTGATGTCGCTAGTCTGTGTGATGTCACTAGTCTGTGTGATGTCGCTAGTCTGTGTGATGTCACTAGTCTGTGTGATGTCACTAGTCTGTGTGATGTCGCTAGTCTGTGTGATGTCACTAGTCTGTGTGATTAGTCTGTGTGATGTCGCTAGTCTGTGTGATGTCGCTAGTCTGTGTGATGTCGCTAGTCTGTGTGATGTCACTAGTCTGTGTGATGTCACTAGTCTGTGTGATGTCACTAGTCTGTGTGATGTCACTAGTCTGTGTGATGTCACTAGTCTGTGGGATGTCGCTAGTCTGTGTGATGTCGCTAGTCTGTGTGATGTCGCTAGTCTGTGTGATGTCGCTAGTCTGTGTGATGTCGCTAGTCTGTGTGATGTCACTAGTCTGTGTGATGTCACTAGTCTGTGTGATGTCGCTAGTCTGTGTGATGTCGCTAGTCTGTGTGATGTCACTAGTCTGTGTGATGTCGCTAGTCTGTGTGATGTCGCTAGTCTGTGTGATGTCACTAGTCTGTGTGATGTCACTAGTCTGTGTGATGTCGCTAGTCTGTGTGATGTCAAACTAGTCTGTGTGATGTCACTAGTCTGTGTGATGTCGGTAGTCTGTGTGATGTCGCTAGTCTGTGTGATGTCACTAGTCTGTGTGATGTCACTAGTCTGTGTGATGTCGCGGTCTGTGTGATGTCGCTAGTCTGTGTGATGTCACTAGTCTGTGTGATGTCACTAGTCTGTGTGATGTCGCTAGTCTGTGTGATGTCACTAGTCTGTGTGATTAGTCTGTGTGATGTCGCTAGTCTGTGTGATGTCGCTAGTCTGTGTGATGTCACTAGTCTGTGTGATGTCGCTAGTCTGTGTGATGTCGCTAGTCTGTGTGATGTCGCTAGTCTGTGTGATGTCACTAGTCTGTGTGATGTCACTAGTCTGTGGGATGTCGCTAGTCTGTGTGATGTCGCTAGTCTGTGGGATGTCGCTAGTCTGTGTGATGTCGCTAGTCTGTGTGATGTCACTAGTCTTTGGGATGTCGCTAGTCTCTGTGATGTCACTAGTCTGTGTGATGTCGCTAGTCTGTGTGATGTCACTAGTCTGTGTGATGTCGCTAGTCTGTGTGATGTCTATAGTATGTGTAATGTCGGTAGTCTGTGTAATGTCGCTAGTCTGTGTAATGTCGCTAATCTGTGTAATGTCGCTAGTTTTATATTGAGGATTTTATTACAATTACCAAAAAGTAAAATTTGAATAATACGTAATATATGACCGGCAATATGGATGATTTATTTAATGTATGCTAATGATAGATTATTTCCAGTTTCATTGAGCAATAAGTTTGAAGACATACTAAGTACACAATATTTTTGTATTATAATTTTGCTACTTCATCAATAAAAGTGATACAAATTGGCTCCCACGCTTTTTTTAAAGTTTTACTTCTCTTGTCATTCATTTTTCCAGCTTGGGAAAGGAATGCCAGCCAGAACCTAACGTTTGGAGATAAAAAAACAACCAATTAAGCCTGTTCCATTCTGGACACAGGACGTGTTAGCGCATTTTCATGTTGTAAATATTTGTAAATTTTAGAAATGTTTATAAATTCAATTGTGTAATGCATATGTCTGAAAAAAGATATTAAAAGGACAAGTAAGTCATGTTGAATAACTGTTACAAAAATAAATAATGATTACGCCCCTTTGATTAGATTTTATTATTTATATTTAAAATATAAGCAAAACGGTACATAAAAAATTCTTTTATTTTGGCCCTGAGAGGTCAAATCGCGAAATGGACTTTTGATGTACACTTGGAAGGCCAAGACCTACACAGTGATATATACATCATGGGTCTAGGACTTATGGTTGCTGAGATATAGGGCGGTCCATTATTAATATAGCTTATATAGTAAAAAACGGTACTTTATAAGGCCCCTTTTACGGCCCTGAGAGGTCAGATCGCGAAATGGAAAAAAGTCATTTCTTGGCAGGCCAAAGACCTACAAAATGATATATACATCATGGGTCTAGGACTTATGGTTGCTGAGATATAGGGCGGTCCATTATTAATATAGCTTATATAGTAAAAAACGGTACTTTATAAGGCCCCTTTTACGGCCCTGAGAGGTCAGATCGCGAAATGGAAAAAAGTCATTTCTTGGCAGGCCAAGACCTACAAAATGATATATACATCATGGGTCTAGGACTTATGGTTGTTGAGATCTAGGGTGATGACAGACAGACAGACAGACAAAACGGGGACAATAGAGCATTTTTTTTCGAAAATGCTCTAAAAAACACTTCACAATAATGTCAGTTTTTCATTTCATCTATCAGTCATTCTACAAAGATAGACAATTTACTGTCAGGATGAACACACGTGTGTGTGGGTGTAGGTAGGAAATTTAGGCAATATTTGAAAAAAATCAATTAGTGTGTGAGAATTTTTTAGTTAGGTGTCACAAACTACCAGGTTGGCTATGTAATGATCGTTTGTCCTAGCCTCATTTGTCGTGGTGCATTCAAAAAGTGCATGAGGTTTTATACGGACGGAATAGACCATTTCCAGCAAATCATTGTTAATTGGCTTAATTTCGGACGCGATCATGGGATTCCGCACAAACACATCCACGCACTGCACGAAGACACAGAAATGCACACTGACAGTCAGGGCCGCGCCCTCACCTTTGAACCATCATAGGGTGCAAAACTGCCCTCACCTTTGAACCATCATAGGGTGCAAAACTGCCCTCACCTTTGAACCATAGGGGGGAGGGGTGCTCGACTGCTCTCACCTTTGAACCGTCAAAGGGGTGCGAAACTCTGTGTGGCAGCCATATCAGGAGCGTCAAAATCTTACATCTGAGTTAATTCTTTGAATTAAAAAAAAAAGTGTTAAATAAGGGGGGGGGGGAGGAGCTGGTTGAACGCGAGCGGTGGACAGGCCAGGCGCTGCAGTGCTGACACAAAAGTAATGATAATGACATATGTCTAAACAATGAGTTCAATCTACAAAGAGCTCAGTGGACGAGCTATATTTCACAGCAGTGCAAGAAACAAACATGAAGACAGTGTTTGGAACTTTGTGCCTGCTATTAGTGATCAGTAAGTAGTAGTATGAGTACATGTACTCTGTTTTACTCTTTATATGTGTGTGTGTGAAGTCCCTGTAAGGATGAGATGAAATCTCTTAGATCCTATAAACCACTAATGGGACAGTTTTTATGGTGCCCTTCTTTCATTCCCAACGTAGCCGATAGTGCAATGGCCATGGAGGCACCACGGGAGATATATCGGGAACTTGATCCAAGACCTGAAAAATTTCCTTGGTCCTCACCGGGGACCGAACCAGGTACCTTCAGGTCGACAGTCGAGCGCGCTACCGCACGACCATCCGTCCCTACTCTTTATATGTAGCGCGCTAGATTTGGGTATTGCATGATTTATATATATATATATATATATATATATATATATATATATATATATATATATATATATATATATATATATATATATATATATATATATATATATATATATATATATATATATATATATATTAACTAGTATACTTTAATGGGTATTTATTGTGTTGTTTGTACACACATTCAGCGTGTGTCTTTTTATTTTATTTTTACAAAAGTGTTGTTCTTTTTTTTTTGGTTGATTAAATATTTTTTTTAATCACGATTACTACTGATTAGCACCAAGAGAGCATTACATATTCCTCGCAGTCAAAATTGCAGGTTTAATTCCTTTTATCTGCCTTTATATTTGGAAAGAGTCACCAGGGTAGATTAGGGCGTAATTCCGCGTTTAAAGTGGTTAAAACGTCTTGAAATTAAATCGCATACAGTTAGACGATTTTTTTAATTCATTTCGTTCTATTCATTATGAAATTTCTTTCAGTATCTTTATCTTGAGTGAGGTTAGGGGTCAAACGACCAAAGGTTAATGGTAACTTTTAGACAAAGTGCGCAAAGATGTACTCCAATATTTTTCTTTATTTATCATTTTTATTCCATATACTAGCTAAACCCTGCAAAACCTTTGCATTAAGTTATATCCCCTTAGGGTTTGATCAGCAGGCTAGGTTGTTTTTGGTTTCGGATAGATCCGATTTTTTCATGATTTTTATTACTATTGTTTACGTTTGACGATTTTAAACTGGAATACTGTTGTATTCATTCTTTACTTTCGATTTAACGCAGAACCCACACCGCTATTATTTATATGGATTCTGTGACAGGACGTATTTTGTTTTTTAGTTGTTGTGGCAGTTTTCACTGACAGTGAATAACTACTGAACAAAGTTTATTGAACCTACTTTTGAAATATTTAAATACTTTTTTATGTGACCAAAAGGAGTTAACATATTTTTTTATTTCAAAAAATTGGTATTTGTTCAAACACGATAATGACTTCTAAATTTTGAATTGACTTTGTGTTAAATAAAAATTTTTTTTAACAGTTACTCCAGCACTTATGTTGAGACCAATAGCCTCCATCTCTTGTAGTAGCTCTCAGTTCGGACCGATAAGTGAAAACACCGTCATCACCATGGTACAACTACACCATGAGACTTTATTCCTGGCAAACATGGACGAAAAGGGTGGAGTAATAGTAACTACATTTTCATATTTGTTTTTTTAATAAGCCCTGAATGTGAGTCCAGCCAATGTAGATTTACACTCCAGTGGTGGGGGGGGGGGGGTTGTAGATTCACCCTCATGTGGTGGGGGGGTGTAGATTTACCCTCATGTGGTGGGGGGTGTATATTTACCCTCATGTGGTGGGGGGTGTATATTTACCCTCCTGTGGTGGGGGGTGTATATTTACCCTCATGTGGTGGGGGGTGTATATTTACCCTCCTGTGGTGGGGGTGTAGATTTACCCTCCTGTGGTGGGGGGTGTAGATTTACCCTCATGTGGTGGGGGTGTATATTTTACCCTCATGTGGTGGGGGGTGTATATTTACCCTCCTGTGGTGGGGGTGTAGATTTACCCTCCTGTGGTGGGGGGTGTAGATTTACCCTCATGTGGTGGGAGTTGTAGATTTACCCTCATGTGGTGGGGGGTGTAGATTTACCCTCATGTGGTGGGGGGTGTAGATTTACCCTCATGTGGTGGGGGGGGGTGTAGATTTACCCTCATGTGGTGGGAGTTGTAGATTTACCCTCATGTGGTGGGGGTTGTAGATTTACCCTCATGTGGTGGGAGTTGTAGATTTACCCTCATGTGGTGGGGGTTGTAGATTTACCCTCATGTGGTGGGGGGTGTAGATTTACCCTCATGTGGTGGGGGTTGTAGATTTACCCTCATGTGGTGGGGGGGTTGTAGATTTACCCTCATGTGGTGGGGGGTGTAGATTTACCCTCATGTGGTGGGGGGTGTAGATTTACCCTCATGTGGTGGGGGTGTAGATTTACCCTCATGTGGTGGGGGTGTAGATTTACCCTCATGTGGTGGGGGGTTGTGGAGATTTACCCTCATGTGGTGGGGGGTGTAGATTTACCCTCATGTGGTGGGAGTTGTAGATTTACTCTCATGTGGTGGGGGGTGTAGATTTACCCTCCTGTGGTGGGGGTGTATTTTCACCCTCCTGTGGTGGGGGGTGTATTTTCACCCTCCTGTGGTGGGGGGTTGTAGATTCACCCTCATGTGGTGAGGGTTAAAACTAAGAAGTGAGGAGGGGGCTGCCTATGGAAGAGGGCATTATGGGGTATGGTGATATAAAGGGGGTGAAAACGTTGATGTCACCACACCAATAACTAGATTGTGGCTATAATATAATTAATGCTGAGACATAACTCTTGAAATAAAACATATAGATACTATTATTTGGTTACAAGATTTATACATTTTAAAAAATGTGTACATTATGGTGTTAAAGATATTATTTTTTTTAATTTATATTTCAGAACGAGACTTCAGAGTACAGGGACAACATCAGCCTCAGTGAGAGAAATGGTGACATGACCATTGGGCTAAGAATACACTTTGATTGCAGCCAATCATTTGATTTCACGTGCATTGTACTGCTTATAAACTTCACAGCAAGAGATTTTGTGGAGTTAAAGAAAGCAGCATATATAGAAAAGGATGGTATGACCTAATTAGCTTCAGAAAAAAAAAATCATGTAAGCCGGTGCGTCATTGGAAGGGAGGGAATCTGAAATGACGCCCCTGCATTTAAAATTTAAGGTCTCTATCTCTGTAAATTCTTATTGAATTTTTTTTTCTGCTATTAGCCGACTTATTTTATAAACTTTTAAAATTATAAATCTTCACATATTCTTATTTGTTTATATTTTTATAGCTTTGACAATCACCAAGATGATGTTTTAATTCTATTTATTAAAGAAGCAATAAACACAATATTTTTTCATGGCCATCACTTACCTCCCTTGCACATCCCTGGTTTTACAATATAGCTCAATACAAGGCTGGATGATACATATTCATATATATATATATATAATATATATATATATATATATATATATATATATATATATATATATATATATATATATATATATATATATATATATATACATATAGATTAAGCATTTGTTGGTAAATACTTTTTACACTATCATCAGTTTTAAAAATATGGAATTTATTTCAATTTATTTTTGGTTGCTTACTTTTCAGATTTGTTGTGTATTAATGGAACGTCGTCAAGAGGTTAGGAATTACACTTTAATATTAGTTTCTTACTCTTAAATTATTATTTTTTCGCTTTTTAAATTTATGCGGCATATGCAATTAATGAATAATGCCCCATATTCTATAGATATTCTACATTATCATTAAAGGCAGGTAGGCTAACCCAGATCATGTTAACCATTAAACCAACATTCGTCACATCAGGGGACACAACCTTGTCACCCGTTCCTTGCAATGAATTCTCTGAATTTATCTACCCACTGTCTCTATGTATAGTGACGTGACGCGACATTACTCCATTCCATTCTTAGTTAATTCGTTTATTGTTAAATGATATATATATTTTTTTTTACTGAACAGTTACTCCAGTAGCAGATGTAAGACCTAAAGCCTCAATCTATTGTAGTAGCTCTCAGTTCAGGACAACAATCGAAGACACAGTTCTCACTACGATACATCTTCACCATGGCCCTTCAATCCTTGGTTATTTGACCCAAAAGGGCGGAATAATTGTAAGCAAATTTTCATTATTTCATTTTATTAATATTGGTTTGTAAGACCAGAAAATGTATATTTATATATCTGGTATGTATTATATCATTCTTCATGAGAACAGTTTGATATATATATATATATATATATATCAACGTGCGTGGAAAAACCCCAGCCTCACCGAGAATACCAGACTGCGCGTCTACCAGGCCTGCATAATCAGTACACTCCTCTATGGATGCGATACGTGGACCACTTACGCGAGGCACAAAAGGAAACTAAACAACTTCCACATGAGGTGCCTGCGACGTATACTGCAGATAAAGTGGCAAGATCCCCCAACACTGGGGTGCTGGAGAGGGCCAACATGAGCAGCTTGTTTGCAGTTCTCAGCGAGAGACGCCTCAAATGGCTCAGTCACGTCAAAAGAATGGACGCAGGCCGCATCCCGAAGGACCTACTCTTTGGCGAGCTAGTTACCGGCCAGAGGAAAACAGGGCGACCTAAAATGCGCTACAAAGACACCTGATAAAAGGATATGAAACAGTACTCCATTAACCCCAACTCCTGGAAGAGCCAAGCAGCCGACCGCCAGTCCTGGAGGCTCGCTGTCCGGCAGGGTTCATCGCGCGCAGAGGCTGAACGACAGGAAAATGCTGTCCTGAAAAGATCAAGGCGGAAGCAGAATAACAACAAACCACTCTCAAATGTTGCCACTCCCGAGTCGGACTGCACAGCCATTTAGCTACACCATCGTCTCTCGAGACGGACGGATGCCGACGACGATATATATAGTAAAGTTCCCTTAACCCTAACGGGTCATCGGAGCAGATGAAGTGTAGAATTCATCTGTTTCTATAGCCTCGGCATATGAATGGGTTGTGAGGTTATCACAACGCCCAGCCGCCTTTACTCCCCCAACTTAAAGTCAGGTACCCATTTAAAGCTGGGTGGACTTGGGGGACTATCACCAGGACCTGAAAAAATCCCAAGGTTCTCGAAAAAATCCCAAGGTTCTCGACAGCCGAGCGCTCTACACCGCATATATATATATATATATACCGCTACATTTCAGATACCTTTTTGTTACAGAACCAGACTTCAGAGTACAGGAACAATATAAGCTTTAGTGAAATGCCCCACAACATGACCATCGTGCTAACACTGCACTTTGATTGCAACCAAACATTTGATTTCACGTGTGTTGGAGTGATTTTAAACTCTTCATCAGGAGATCATGTGTTGTTAAAAAAAGCGACACATATAGAAAAGGATGGTATGAATCAAATGACTTTTTAAAGAAAAAAAAAACTTTTTCTGTGATTTTTTATTGAATTTTTGGTAATCTAATATTTTAGCGACAATTAATATTTTGATAAATATAGTTGATACTTTACTTCTATAAACATTCCAAAATCATAGTATTTTTTTGTTTCTGTTGTTATCCAACTTATTTACGCAGTGGCTACGCTTACGTCAAGCGCCTTCTATAATTATATCTATTGACGTTAGCCGGAAAAAAAAAATACGAATTACGTCTTGATGTTACCGCTGCCACTGCGTAAACAAAAAGGGTTAGGGTTAGGGATAAGGTTAGGGTTAGGGACAGTGTTAGGGTGTGGAGAAATATCTATTGACGTAAGCCGAAAAAAAAAAATACGAATTACGTCTTGACGTAAGCGTAGCCTGTCCCACTTATTTAATAAATTTTTAGGATATTATAAATCTTGACTTAATATGAAAAGACGTTAGATGATACATATTGTAACATATGTTTATATTTGTATATAAACACTAAATTGTATCAGTTGTCACCTATTTCTTTATATTGTCATTGCTTTTAAGAAGAAGAAATATATTTATAATCTTTTTTTTTTTTGCTGCTTACTTTTCAGATGTGATTTGTATTAATAACACTTCAACCAGAGGTAAGGCCTTACACTTAAATATTAGTTTCTTACCCTGGAATGAATTTTTTGGGGCTATTTAATTATTTGTTCCGTATAAAACATTCATTAGTTTTATAGGTAGTGCAAAATATTTAATATTTAGCCACATTATCATCATGTATTATAAGCAGGTGCTTCAGTTGATTAAATTAAACTTATGTTCACTATAGTCTATACCACAGGACACTTTCTTTCCAAGCAGTGAACTCTCTGATTCTACCCATGATCGCTGTAAATTTATTTCATTTTTTTATTTTTAGACTGTTGTGACCTACCTTATATCCTCTGAACTATACACTAATAATAACTATACATGTTTTTATTTTCGGTCGCCATTTATCTTTCCTATGACTGCCATGGTCTTGCTCTGAACTGTAAAATATAAATTGATAAGAATGTGTGATCTTTGTAAAAAAAAAGTTCTCCAAATGTAATTATAAAATCCGCCTTTTTCAATTGTATTTAGTCTTATGCAATGCCGTTTTCTAAAATATTTAATACACTGTAACCTTTTGTTTAAACAAACACACAGCTCAATGAGAAAGCTATTTATTAGCCATAAAACTGTCATTAATTTTTTTATAATCCATATATCCGGATTTAGCGACGGACTAAACTTTTAAATGGAAAAAAATTATAACAAACAGTGTCTCCAACAAATCCTCTTTACACTTTTCATTTCTATGTATAGTGTCTGGATGCATCATCAACCTTTCTTAGTTTATTCTTTTATTGTGAAATAATTTATTTTTCACTGAACAGTTACTCCAGTAGCAATGACACCAACAGCCTCAATCTCTGGTAGCTCTCTGTTCGGACCGATACGTAAAGACACAGTTGTCGAAATCATACAACTATATCATGGGGCAGCCATACTTGCACACCTTTATGAAAAGGGAAGAATCATTGTAAGTACATTATTTCTTATTAATAGGACCCAAAACTAACGCTGGATAAGATATATTTATATTTTAGTATTTATGACATCATTCTTCATGAGACAAGTTTGAAGTGCCAATATCCCTGCCTGAAGTGGGCGGGGGGGGGGGAGGTGTTTTAAAAACAGAAATGGAGTGCGGGTGGAATGGGTGAAAAGGAAGAAGGAATTATGGAGTGGGCTGTTAAAAGCTATGATGAGCAAACTTATATAAAAGGGGATCAAAGCATTGAGGTGGCCATGGGCGTATTCATGGGGGGGCAAGGGTGGGGGGGGGCATTTGCTCCCCCCCATACATTAAAAAAAATGTCATAAAGTTGTTATTTGCCCCCCCCCCTGGAAAATTTTTGCCCCCCCCCCTGGAAAAATTCCTAGCGACCCCCATGGAGGTGGCCACCCCGCTTTCACTAGATAGTAGTTCAAAAAAAAATCATACTCATAATATTAATTGGTTTTAAGATTGCTACTTAATAAATGATTACTTACATCTTTTTGTGACAGAACCAGACTTCAGAGTACAGGGAGAACATCAGCTTCAGTGAAAAGACGCATGACATGACCATTGTGCTGAAAATTCACTTTGATTGCAACCAAACATTTGATTTCACGTGCGTTGGAGTGATTTTAAACAATACATCTGGAGATCATGTGTTGTTAAAAAGAGAAACACTAATAGAAAAAGATGGTATGACCTAAGAAATTTAAAAATTCGATTTCTCTTTCTATGTTAATTTATAAGTTGTTTTTTTTTTTATTTTATAAATTCTGACAGTTTACATTATAGGTCAATATGGGAGTCAGATGATATTTATATACATTTTATCCATGGCTATTTAGACTTATCTTGTGACTGTCATTTCTTTATACTGTCATTTGGTATTAAGCATATGGAATATATATTTTTAATCTTTTTTCTCTTTTGCTTACTTTTCAGATTTGTTTTGTACTAACGAGAATCAATCAAGAGGTTAGGAATTACACTTAAATATTAGTTTCTTAGTCTGGAACCATTAAAATTTTTTATATTAAAACATTCATAACCTAAATGGCATAAATTCAATATATATATATATATATATATATATAGTGTACATTATCATTACAAGAAGGTATTTCAACTTTATGTTAAATCAAATAAAATTCATCAACCAAGGGACACAACCTTGTCATGTTCCACAGTGAATTCTCTGATTTTCCATCCCTGCTCTTATGGTTAGGCTAACTAGAGGGGGGGGGGGACCCCTGTCTACAGTTTTACTTTACTAGACCCCTGTCTACAGTTTTACTTTACTAGCCACAGCGAAGGAAAATCTGAGGGCTTGTCGGTAGGCCCAAGACTAAATTGATTTGACAGCTGGGGTTTTCAGAAAAGGCTTGATTTTCAAAAAAAATTTTAATGGCCCAATATTTACAAGTGACTACCATAACAGCATTTTTTGGCCAAGGGCATCCCTTAATGTACCTAGGCCCACCAAATGTATTTTTGCCTAGAGCCCCCTTATTGTACCTAGTGCCACCAAATGTATTTTTGAATGGGGCCCCCAATTCCCTTTGTCTGTGGGACCCCTACAAACACTCAAGTCAAATTTTTTTTTTGTTTATGTTTTTTTTTTTCTAATTTTTTTTTTTTAAGTACACGTTGATGTTTTCTTATTTATTTTTTTTTAAAATAAATAAATGATTAATGGTATTGAAATGATAATTCTTAATAATTATTTAGTGGTACGTACATGTTTTTCCTGTCGTACTTTTTTAACACTATTCATTAGCATACAGCCAGCTATTTTTTTTTTCTTCTTTTGAATCCTACAGAGACTGAAGATAGCAGTAACTCTACAGAGACTGAAGACAGCAGTAACGCTACAGAGACTGAAGACAGCGTCAACTCCACTGTTATTATTGCAGGCTGCCTGGGGTCATTGTTTTGTGCTGCAAGTATGATAGCCATGGTCTACTGGATATACAAAAATTCCCGTGTACCTACCACTGGTGAGTGCAGAACAAACTGCCTAAATATCCCCCCCCCCCGGTCATCACTATTTAAGTCGCTAGTTTTTTTTTTTTAACTTTGGAACTCCCAGTTGTGTGTATATATGTCTGTCTTTGATATGCCACAGTGATATCAACATCACCAGCCCATCACAATTATTTTAAATGACCCAGTTTGTAAAAAGTATGTTATAGAAAGTATGTACTCTGTTACTTTAATGAATAGTTTTAGTTTCTAATGTGAACTGAGAAAATGAAGTCATGGGGGATTCAAGTTTCATACATCTTGGTGCGTCATTTAGTCAGCGCTCAAAGTTTACCTCCTTGATCTTGGTGCGTCATTTAGTCAGCGCTCAAAGTTTACCTCCTTGATCGTAAATAATGGGTGCACATCCGGACTTATTAAGTCAGGGGTGGGCGAACTATGGCCCGCGGGCCGCATGCCTCAGTATACGTGTGTGGCCCTTATGCGCGTATATGTTCGTATTTTAAAAATACAATGTTCATGTGTAATAAAACGTGAATGTGAAATAAAATGACAGATAAAAGTTTATGCATATTTTCATGGGTTGTGAATCGCAATTGAAGTAGACAAAATAAATACGCGGCCCGCCAATAACAATCAAGTTTTCAATGTGGCCCTCCGTAGAAAAAGTTCGTATTTTAAAAATACAATGTTCATGTGTAATAAAACGTGAATGTGAAATAAAATGACAGATAAAAGTTTATTATCTTTAATGCACATGGGTTGTGAATCGTAATTGAAGTAGACAAAATAAATATGCGGCCCGCCAATAACAATCAAGTTTTCAATGTGGCCCTCCGTAGAAAAAGTTTTCCCAACCCCCGGTATTAAGTTCATCCCACGCTGCATATATGGATTCACTTCAACAATAGTAGCCTGAGGGGTGTGGCGTTTGTGGCGACCGCACCCTGGCCATGCGCCTTCAATTTTTCTAAACTTCTGTTCCAGGCCACACACCCATACAACATTCGACCTGGGTCCCGCATACTGTTAAGTCCACCACTGACCTAAATTCCATGTAAATATCTGTCTTTTGAATTTCCTCGATATCTCCTATAAAATGGTAGTTAGTTTTCAAATCCATTTGTACCTTGTTGTTCTTATTTCCAAAGTTCTTGTTTTCTGTAGCATGGTAGATAGTTTTTTATTATTATTATTATTATTAATAATGGTAAGCCCTTACTTCCTAAATTATATAAGTGGGTAGAATATTTAAACTAATGCCTGACATTCAAGAAACATTATTACATGTATTAATTATCTCTTTCAGCATTGTAGTCAACATTCTATGCCCCCCCCCTTCCCACCACCACAGCTGAGTGGTCAGTGTTGGTTGGGTCAAATATGTTCCAAGAACAGCTACGGGGGCAGAAGAATGAGTGCCAGTGGTAACATGTGTAACAACTTCAACATATGCTGCAGGGATTCAACATGTGTAACAACCTCAACATATGCTGCAGGGATTCAACATGTGTAACAACCTCAACATATGCTGCAGGGATTCAACATGTGTAACAACCTCAACATATGCTGCAGGTATTCAACTTGAGTGACAACCTCAACATATGCTGCAGGGATTCAATATGATCTTCACCATCAATTTGTACGATTACTTCAATATGATCTTCACCATCAATTTGTACGATTACTTCAATATGATCTTCACCATCAATTTGTACGATTACTTCAATATGATCTTCACCATCAATTTGTACGATTACTTCAATATGATCTTCACCATCAATTTGTACGATTACTTCAATATGATCTTCACCATCAATTTGTACGATTACTTCAATATGATCTTCACCATCAATTTGTATGATAACTTCAACATGATCTTCACCATCAATTTGTACGATTACTTCAATATGATCTTCACCATCAATTTGTACGATTACTTCAATATGATCTTCACCATCAATTTGTACAATAACTTAAATATGTGTACTTCACCATCATTGTGTAGGATCACTTCAACATCTGCAACAACTACACAAGCCTGGCCCAAAGCTGTGTCAGAAAGATGACGTGGCCTCTGTGTGGAGTCTGGGGGGGGGGGTCCATTATGTTTATAACTCTTTACTATTCTTTTCTCCATAGGGAATTATTTCTTAATGTGAGTTAAACCTGGTTTGTTTATGTTTCCTAACTATGGTGGGGTATAACTGTTCTTATTGTTTTCATGGCTGATACTAACTGTGGTGGGGGGGGTGGTATAACTGTTCTTATTGTTTTCATGGCTGATACTAACTATGGTGGGGGGGGAGTATAACTGTTCTTATTGTTTTCATGGCTGATACTAACTATGGTGGGGGGGAGTATAACTGTTCTTATTGTTTTCATGGCTGATACTAACTATGCTGGGGGGGAGTATAACTGTTCTTATTGTTTTCATGGCTGATACTAACTATGGTGGGGGGAGTATAACTGTTCTTATTCTTTTCATGGCTGTTGCTAACTATGGTGGGGGGAGTATAACTGTTCTTATTGTTTTCATGGCTGATACTAACTATGGTGGGGGGAGTATAACTGTTCTTATTGTTTTCATGGCTGATACTAACTATGGTGGGGGGAGTATAACTGTTCTTATTGTTGTCATGGCTGATACTAACTATGGTGGGGGAGTATAACTGTTCTTATTGTTTTCATGGCTGATACTAACTATGGTGGGGGGGAGTATAACTGTTCTTATTGTTTTCATGGCTGATACTATTTATGGTGGGGGGAGGGAGTATAACTGTTCTTATTGTTTTCATGGCTGATACTAACTATGGTGGGGGGGGGGTATAACTGTTCTTATTGTTTTCATGGCTGATACTAACTATGGTGGGGGAGTATAACTGTTCTTATTGTTTTCATGGCTAGGGAGTATAACTGTTCTTATTGTTTTCATGGCTGATACTAACTATGGTGGGGGGAGTATAACTGTTCTTATTGTTTTCATGGCTGATACTAACTATGGTGGGGGGCAGTATAACTGTTCTTATTGTTTTCATGGCTGATACTAACTATGGTGGGGGAGTATAACTGTTCTTATTGTTGTCATGGCTGATACTAACTATGGTGGGGGGGAGTATAACTGTTCTTATTGTTTTCATGGCTGATACTAACTATGATAGGGGGAGTATAACTGTTCTTATTGTTTTCATGGCTGATACTAACTATGATAGGGGGGAGTATAACTGTTCTTATTGTTTTCATGGCTGATACTAACTATGGTGGGGGGGAGTATAACTGTTCTTATTGTTTTCATGGCTGATACTAACTATGGTGGGGGGAGTATAACTGTTCTTATTGTTGTCATGGCTGATACTAACTATGGTGGGGGGGGAGTATAACTGTTCTTATTGTTTTCATGGCTGATACTAACTATGATAGGGGGGAGTATAACTGTTCTTATTGTTTTCATGGCTGATACTAACTATGATAGGGGGGAGTATAACTGTTCTTATTGTTTTCATGGCTGATACTAACTATGGTGGGGGGGGAGTATAACTGTTCTTATTGTTGTCATGGCTGATACTAACTGTGGTGGGGGTGGTATAACTGTTCTTATTGTTTTCATGGCTGATACTAACTGTGGTGGGGGGGGAGTATAACTGTTCTTATTGTTTTCATGGCTGTTGCTAACTATGGTGGGGGGGTAGTATAACTGTTCTTATTGTTTTCATGGCTGATACTAACTATGGTGGGGGGAGTATAACTGTTCTTGTTGTTTTCATGGTTGTTGCTAACTATGGTGGGGGTTCTTATTGTTTTCATGGCTGATACTAACTATGGTGGGGGGGGGGTGGAGTATAACTGTTCTTATTGTTTTCATGGCTGATACTAACTATGGTGGGGGGGGGGAGTATAACTGTTCTTATTGTTTTCATGGCTGATACTAACTATGCTGGGGGGGAGTATAACTGTTCTTATTGTTTTCATGGCTGATACTAACTATGGTGGGGGGAGTATAACTGTTCTTATTGTTTTCATGGCTGTTGCTAACTATGGTGGGGGGAGTATAACTGTTCTTATTGTTTTCATGGCTGATACTAACTATGCTGGGGGGTGGGGAGTATAACTGTTCTTATTGTTTTCATGGCTGATACTAACTATGGTGGGGGGAGTATAACTGTTCTTATTGTTTTCAAGGCTGATACTAACTATGGTGGGGGGGGAGTATAACTGTTCTTATTGTTTTCATGGCTGATACTAACTATGGTGGGGGGGGAGGGAGTATAACTGTTCTTATTGTTTTCATGGCTGATACTAACTATGGTGGGGGGGGAGTATAACTGTTCTTATTGTTTTCATGGCTGATACTAACTGTGGTGGGGGGTGGTATAACTGTTCTTATTGTTTTCATGGCTGTTGCTAACTATGGTGGGGGGAGTATAACTGTTCTTATTGTTTTCATGGCTGATACTAACTATGATAGGGGGAGGGAGTATAACTGTTCTTATTGTTTTCAAGGCTAATACTAACTATGGTGGGGGGAGTATAACTGTTCTTATTGTTTTCATGGCTGGATACTAACTGTGGTGGGGGTGGTATAACTGTTCTTATTGTTTTCATGGCTGATACTAACTATGGTGGGGGAAAGTATAACTGTTCTTATTGTTTTCATGGCTGATACTAACTATGCTGGGGGAGTGAGCATAACTGTTCTTATTGTTTTCATGGCTGATACTAACTGTGGTGGGGGGAGTATAACTGTTCTTATTGTTGTCATGGCTGATACTAACTGTGGTGGGGGGTGGTATAACTGTTCTTATTGTTTTCATGGCTGATACTGAACTATGGTGGGGGGGGGAGTATAACTGTTCTTATTGTTTTCATGGCTGATACTAACTATGGTGGGGGGGGGGAGTATAACTGTTCTTATTGTTTTCATGGCTGATACTAACTATGGTGGGGGGAGTATAACTGTTCTTATTGTTTTCATGGCTGTTGCTAACTATGGTGGGGGGGGAGTATAACTGTTCTTATTGTTTTCATGGCTGTTGCTAACTATGGTGGGGGGGAGTATAACTGTTCTTATTGTTGTCATGGCTGATACTAACTATGGTGGGGGGGGGGAGTATAACTGTTCTTATTGTTTTCATGGCTGTTGCTAACTATGGTGGGGGGAGTATAACTGTTCTTATTGTTGTCATGGCTGATACTAACTATGGTGGGGGGGGGAGTAACTGTTCTTATTGTTTTCATGGCTGATACTAACTATGGTGGGGGGGGAGTATAACTGTTCTTATTGTTTTCATGGCTGTTGCTAACTATGGTGGGGGGGGGAGTATAACTGTTCTTATTGTTTTCATGGCTGTTGCTAACTATGGTGGGGGGGGGAGTATAACTGTTCTTATTGTTGTCATGGCTGATACTAACTATGGTGGGGGGGGGGAGTATAACTGTTCTTATTGTTTTCATGGCTGTTGCTAACTATGGTGGGGGGGGGGGAGTATAACTGTTCTTATTGTTTTCATGGCTGATACTAACTATGGTGGGGGGGGAGTATAACTGTTCTTATTGTTTTCATGGCTGTTGCTAACTATGGTGGGGGGGGGAGTATAACTGTTCTTATTGTTTTCATGGCTGTTGCTAACTGTGCAGGCCTAAGCCTGTGGTCTCTTTTCGGTTCTCCCTCTAGTGATGCTGGGCTTAACATCTATAAGTCATTGCAGCGCTTTGACCCATCATCTGTGTGACATTTTCGACACATGATCTTTGATCATGCCCCGGTAGCAAGACTCCTCCCACTGGGCTGTCCATGTTGCCAGTGTCACTGTTTACATGTTGAGCTGTCAAAGTTAGATCATTATCTCATAAACTGAACGAGAATCTGATTATGTAGCCATATTTGTCTCTTTCTGTGATTGACCTACTTTTAATAATTTAATGTGTACAATTTGTAAATAAAAGACATGTATTTCAGTTGGTGAAATTTCATCCATTTATGCAGTATTATTTTTTAAATGATAAAATATAAACATTGTTTATTGTGGAAGAACTTTTTTTAAATACATTATCTCGTCTTGCTTCTTTATTGTCGTTGTTTCTTTAATCTG
Source organism: Bulinus truncatus (assembly GCA_021962125.1). Taxonomy (NCBI): domain Eukaryota; kingdom Metazoa; phylum Mollusca; class Gastropoda; family Planorbidae; genus Bulinus; species Bulinus truncatus. Next base: position 694,010 of record JAGDYQ010000091.1, on the reverse strand, counting down.
TAATACTTGTTTTTTTTTAGTCTGTTGTCATTTCAGATGCCCTTGATGTGACATGAATTTATCCACATTAGTTTACACATAATTATATATAGTTCCTACTAGAGGTTAATGATTCACAGACAATCTTGTGGGCGTATAGCAAGTTTTACATGACAAGAAAAAAAAAAGAAAGAAATATTTTTGGATTTATGGAGAGTAGACTGGCGTTATATTTTCCCTTAGCTAGTAAACTTTATTCCCCAACATCACTTCTAAATTGTTTTCATTGGTTTAACAGAAGCAAATTATAATATCATTGTTTCATGGTACCAACCACTTTCATTTAGCGTCCCCCCCCCGTTTCATGCTACCAACTTCTTTTATAAAGTGGGCCCCCAGTTTCATGCTACCAGCCACTTTTATTAAGCGGGCCCCCTGTTTCATGCTACCAACTACTTTTATAAAGTGTGCCCCCAGTTTCATGCTACCAGCCACTTTGATTAAGTGGGCCCCCTGTTTCATGCTACCAACCACTTTTATAAAGTGGGCCCCCAGTTTCATGCTACCAGCCACTTTTATTAAGCGGGCCCCCTGTTTCATGCTACCAATCACTTTTATTAAGTGGGCCCCCTGTTTCATGCTACCAGCCACTTTTATTAAGCGGGCCCCCTGTTTCATGCTACCAACCACTTTTATAAAGTGGGTCCCCAGTTTCATGCTACCAACCAGTTTTATAAAGTGCGTCCCCAGTTTCATGCTACCAGCCACTTTTATTAAGCGGGCCCCCTGTTTCATGCTACCAACCACTTTTATAAAGTGGGCCCCCAGTTTCATGCTACCGACCACCATTTTAACACTCAGTCAGCCAGTGAATATGGATATAAAAGAGTAGCTATGCGACTGAAGTTATCATAAGAAAATCATCCATACAGAATGTTGCATTACAATGTGTCTGTGTTAACCGATAGACACTCTAGCCAACACCTTGAAAATTGTTGAAGATTTTTGCGCATGCGGAGACAGTCAACAAACGGCAGTTGCACAATCTGCCTAAGACCTGACCTGAAATGACAATCATGATTGAGAAACAGGATAGAGCAGGCACGTCTCACAAACCTCTGGGTCTCTTTAATAAAAAAAAAAAAATAATTCAAATCCTAGGGTAGATTTCCCCCTCCCTAGCAAATTAGCGCCAAATGAGCACTTTTTAATGTTTTGGCACTTAGCAGATTTGGAAGGAGAGCGCGTAAAAATTAAAAATGTGACTCGCACAGGGGCGCCACAATAACTGGATATGGCTATGATCAGGGCCGCCGAGAGGGGGGCAGGGGGTCATTGCCAGGGGGCCCGCATCTGTAAGGGGGCCCGGCCGCCCCGACCATGTCAATTTTTTCACGACTTTTTGTTTATTAAGGGGCCCGCAATGATGTCCTGCCCTGTGGCTCGTGTTGGCTCTCGGCGCCACTGGCTATGATGCATAGATTAAAGGTAAAAGTGGAAGAGAACCACTTTCTGTGATTTACACACTTCGTTTAAACATCGTCTTGTAGTCTACACAGTTAGCATAAACATCATTGAGTCTGCAACTCATTAACAGTCAATAACAATCATCAGCTAGTAAGTAACACAGAAACGTAATTGACACAAAGCAGTCATAAACAAACGTCTTTCACCTAAACATTGTTGTCGATACCAAGTTTTCCCCCATTTGATTACATGTTTCCCCTTAATTAGGTGGCCCTAATAGTTATTTCAGAAGGTCGATCTGACCTCATGGTGAACCTTTTGTTGTGACCGATTTACAATGATTCCCCCCTTTGTCAGTTGTCACAACCGTTGAGTGATTCCCCTCGTCAGAGCCCGTTGACCGATATTTCACTAATCCTTTTTTTTTTAATTAAAGAACAATTTGTACCTTTGTTAGATTTGTTCACACAGAACAATTGAACGATTTGTACATTTTTTTTTAGATTTGTTTACATAGAACAATTGATCCCTACTCTCTGAGACTCGTTATTACAGCAACAACAAAATAGATATGCTAGGTAGTAGGTAGCTATTGAAGTCCCTTACTCAGCAGAGATGGCCTTAGCAGTAAATGGGACATATGGCCAGTGTTATGTGTGTTGGGGGGGGGCGGCACGGGGCGTAAAGACCGTATTATCTGCAGGGCATGTGGCTTCTGTCATATGTGGGGGTTGAAAAAAAACCTTTAAAGTTTTGCCCCAGTAAGGTGACAAATAAAATCTCCAAAGAGCCCCCAACACCTTCCCGGCGCAGGTTTAGGTTTCTCATCCGCGAACCAGGTCAAATTTCAGCTTGTTAAACACTTCCCGGGAAATTTCAGCCAATTAAACACTTCCCGGGAATTTCAGCTAATTAAACACTTCCCGGGAAATTTCAGCTTGTTAAACGCTTCCCGGGAAATTTCAGCTAATTAAACACTTCCCGGAAAATGTCAGCTAATAAAACACTTCCCGGGAAATTTCTTTAATCCCGGGATATCCTTGGCTCCCGGGAAGAACACAAGACTTGAATTCTAAATTTAACTCATTTTTGCCGAAATGTGTATATTTTACTAACTTACACACGTTTATTATTCTTAAGCGGCAAGTACTTTCATTTATTATTTCACGGGCTACAAAATCAGCTGGATGCATCTTAAACTGACCTACACTGTGGATACGTCGCTCTAAAACTGACCTACACTGTGGATACATCGATCTAAAACTGACCTACACTGTGGATACATCGCTCTAAAACTGACCTACACTGTGGATACATCGCTCTAAAACTGACCTACACTGTGGATACGTCGCTCTAAAACTGACCTACATGGTGGATACATCGCTCTATAACTGACCTACACTGTGGATACATTGCTCTAAAACTGATCACAGTGCTGGTAGATGGAAGGGTTATTATTTATGTTGCTCTTTCTACTGAATGAAAGACTGCCAATAAAATGAAGATTCCATTCAGCCTAACCCATTTAGATACTCTGTGGTTTTGTTGTATACATTTGTTCTTATTGAATAGATTCCGGAACTGGCATTTCTAGTGGTGAATGCTTTATGATGAGTTGATAAATATATTTCGTCATGTAATCAGTCAGTAATATTGATTTTATTAAATTGATGATTAATATTCTTTATTTGATTCCTTTGACACCCCCCCATCCCCCCAGTGTTCAGTGTACCGGTCCGAATGTTACTGAGCCGCCCAAGAAACATTAAATTGTTTCCTTTTTATTCATTTATCACGTGATTGTGGCGACTTTTCATGGACGAGAAATAATCAACGCCGCCCCTCCCCCATCCCCCTTTTTCCATTGGGTTGCGTTGAAATTGTCAACCGCTGACCGGTCCGTGGCGAGAAAAAGGTTGGAGACCACTGTTCTTAGCAATAAATATTATTTACAGTCTTCAAAGAAACGGGGCATTTGTTTGTTCTTCTAATTGCCCATAAAATACAAAATCTTTTTTTTTTCGACAATGACACGTAATTTAGTTAGCTTAATAAAACACATAAATAGGCTGGCCCTTTATTATTTCCTCTCCAAGTAAAGGACAAGATGTATCCAGGGACGACAATCCTTTTTGTCAGTGCATCCCTGGATAAGGCAAATGCCGGGGAATGAGAAACCTTACACAGTTGCCACCCCTTAATTTAGCCACTTCGCTGAGCCAGATGTACACTTTTTGTATACACCGAGACATTCAATGAACTGAAATCTTCTAAATAGTTCGATATAAGCTAACAATACGTGTATGGGCTTGTTTTGAAATACTTCGTTAGCGCCTTTCAAAATTTCTTTCTTTTTTTGTTTCGTCAGCAGAATAATTCTTAGTTTTAGCCAAATACAAATACACTGTACTAGCAATACAAACGTTTGTTTGTTTGTTTTGAAAGCGTAAAATGAAAACTTGAGCAAAATAATGCCCGACACATATAAAATGGTTTGACTGACAAGTCATCCATGACATGCAGGCGAATTGTTCATCAGCAAGGTTGTCCCGTGATAATCTGTCACGCTAATAGCATGGGTCTATCACCCTTCCTGGTAAGTAGGCCTTTGAAGCCGGACCTGTCAGCGACTCAGTGGCAGTCAGTTTAATAAATAAAAAGGTCAGTGGTCATAAAGAAAAAATTCCTTTTGCAGCACCGTCCCCACACACACAATTAGCCCCCCCACACACACACAATTAGCCCCCCCCCCCACACACACAATTAGCCCCCCCCCCTTCTCTCTCTCTCTCCAATCAGTGAAATGCGCCGATCTTAGTTTTTCTCGCTCATTGAATGTAAGGCTTCACAACTAAGTTTGAGTCGGTTATCTAAATCACTCTCACTTTTTGTTCGGTATGTACATTGGTGGCTCCATGCCAGGCCCACAGTCTGAAAACCTGACAAACGATACCCCTATAGACATACTAAGATACTATATATGGATACCCAATGGCAGTGAAAATTAAAAAAAATTGTTTAAAATAAAATACAAATATATAAATAATGTCAAAAACGGTTTTTTGCCCCCCCCCCCCCGAAATTTTGGTCTAGTTGCGCCACTGCCCCATGGATACCCCACACCCCACTACCCTCTGCATTGTAGCTCTTACGTTTTAGAGTTAAATACGTTTGACAAGGGACGATACTCTAATTTAATAACTCATTTTTGATACAACACTGCGTTGATACAAATAGCTTCACACTCTAAAAGTATGTGTTGTTTTTATTTTTTTTTATAGACAGTACTACTTTCATTTTACATATTATCTTTCAATTTATTTAGAAGTTTTATGCAGTAATCTTTTTCTAGCACAAATCATACAATATATCATTAAATGTCACATGTGGCATGACAATTTCATATTAATTAGTAACGCACTGGCTCCTCGACCAGTCCGGACGGTCGATGTATTTTTTTTTACCTCGACCGTCAACAATTGCATAGCCGAGCAATTATACATTAAAATAAGAGGTTAGTTTGTGTGGCGCGCTAGTGATGTCGGTTGTTCGCTTGGCTGAGACCCTGTTTGGCTAGCTATGTGCGGGTTCGATTCCTGATAGAGACATACATTTTTTTGTTCAGATTTTATTTTTCAGGGTTAGGGATAGGGGGTTAGGGTGTGGAGCAATATCTATTGATGATCATTTTTTAATAAATCATACATTTTTTTTTTTCCAGATTTTTTTCTGCAGGATTAGGATAGATAGGGTTAGGGATAGGGATAGGGTTAGGGATAGGATTAGGGTTAGGGATAGGATTAGGGATAGGGATAGGGATAGGATTAGGGTTAGGATTAGGGTTAGGGTTAGGGATAGGGTTAGGGATAGGGTTAGGGATAGGGTTAGGGTGTGGAGCAATATCTATTTATGGTCCCCGAAAAAAAAAATATCTCCGATTTTATTAGTAATTACTAATTACACTTGTAATGTAGGCCTATAATCATTGTATAATGTGTTTAATTTTTTTTTTTATATATATATCATTGGAAACAGCTTTCTATTGATGTTAACTTTTTTGAAGTCGGTCACTAACAAGAAAAGATATACCACTTTATTTAAACCATTTTTGTTACATAAGACTAAGAAGTCAAAGTATTGTTACATCACTTTGTGTGAAATCCCTGTAAGGATGAGATGAAATCTATAAGATCCTAAAAACCTCTAATGAAATGGGACTGTTTTCATGGTGTCCTTCTTTATCTCCACCATAGGCATAGCTGATAGTGCAATAACCATAGAGGCACAACGGGAGATAAATAAATTGTTAGTATATCGGCATCGTAGCCTGAACTAAAAAGGATGAAAACTTCACATGATAAATTGAGGAGCACATATATATATTAGCCAATCAAATTAGTGATCACTACAAGCCTCTCCCACTCACTTTCACCAAATCAGGTCAGGAGTGTGATCACAGTTGTATCTCCCCCCTCTCCTATTTGTTCAAGCCCACGTTTCAGTAATGGGATTTTATCATTAACACTTTTGAAACAGAAATTTCTTTGTATGAACCATAAAATATCCATAAATAATACAATCCACACAGAACGTTGTGTAAAAAAGTATTTCTTAATAAATAGACAGCCTTTGGTTGTTTCAATATATTAATATTACTAGGGATGTGGCGAAGTTTGAATCCGACGACATTCGAACTTCGACGTTTTTTGTGCAAATTCGAATCCGATGGATTTTTTAAAAAAATTCCATCGGATTCAAATTTGAAAAATTACTGTTTTCAGATCAAACATGACAGTAGAAATCGTAATTAAAATTAAAAAACCTAGAGACTTTCGAAAACACGAAATAAAGAAAACAGATAAAACTTAACTCCTGGACCCTTACTCAGCTGTCCACAGATTAGACGTCGTATTTGAGGCCGATAAAAATTATGATTTAGTATTTAAAATAATAAGATTTGAGGAACTTTACTAATTCTGCAAAGTTAGCTGCATTGTTTAGTGTGTTTTTTTCTTTTTACTATAGCTACTTGACAAAGCATTATACTATATTGCTTTAGCTATTATAGATAGGAAGTTCGGCCAGTTCTATATTTGCCCCATTAAATTGGCTAGCAAATATGTGAAAAGTCTATGTCCAAACGAATCATAAAGCGACCATGTCCACACAAAATTTAGAAGATTTAAAAGTGCCCTTGCATAAGTATTTCTATAAATCCCAGAAAGTCAGGAAAAGATGAATCTGAAAAACAGCATACAAGAATTAATCTAAGTAAAAAAAAATTTTAATTTCCTTTAGCCCTTATAGGCTATTGGGGCAGATGAAGATTAGAATTTATTGTTTCTACAACCTCGTCATTTAAAGGGATTGTGAGGTTAGCACATGGCACATTTAATTTAGGTGTTAAATTTTATATTAAATTGGATTATGATTTTACCTTTTATTGAATTTATTTCAATAATAATCATCTTTCATTAAGGACGGTGTTGATATTGGGCAGAATGGGGTGGATTCCTGCGTTTTAAAAAATATACTTATTTTTTTTTGGATTAATATTTTATTTGACTTCTTAAGCATCTTAATTTATCTTTAGTTTTCATTTTTTATCTATTTAGATGATGATTTACCTGACCTTGAATCAGATGATGGGGTACTTAGTGGTGATGAAGATGATGTTAAAGAATGGGGTGACTTTGTCGATGAGGAGGTCAAAGAACAGATAAAAATCCCTCATTGGGGATGTGAAGTGTTTATTTCGTCATTATGTAGAGCCATCATTAGAAAAGATGTGCCCAGCCATGAGTTAAACCTGCTCTAACTCAGCACTCAATTGTATCGGTTATATAAAACTATATCAGAAATAAGGTAAAGAATTTTACTTACTTAATCTTTATCCAAGTAACATTATAAACATAACAATATAAATATTATAGTGTGTGAGAAAGAAAAGTGAAAAACAATCATTGTTTGCTTATTTCAATGTCTTTATTTTTTTTTATCTCAGGCGATGTTTTGAAAAATCTGTTGTCTTTAAAAAGGACCGGTCCTCTGATGATTTAATGAACCCTGCAAATCAGAATGGTTTAATTGTTCAGCTTGGTCAGTAAAATAATAAGTACTAACATTTACTATAACTCGAAAACTATCCAAGTTAGAATTGCCAAATTTTTAACTTAAGAAAATATTTGAATGTATAAAGTCCTGAGTGACAGCACACAATTCTTTTTGGCATTTAAATTTTTAGCATTTCACAATATTTTATGTAATTGTTTAGGTTATTGTTGCCCTAAATCTGCCAAGGAACTGGCATTGATACCTCCACAATCTAAAGGACACATTTGTTAAATAATGACTGATTAAGATCAAAACAGCGCTTTTGACTAAAAATATTTTGGCTTATGAAATTTTTTTTTAAATACTTATAAATTCCCAGAAACTATTCAAGTATAAATCTTTATATAAGAATACTAACTTTATTAAAGGTTAATGAAAATTAATATAGTTGAGTTTTTATGAACTCATGGTGAAGTATTGAATTTACTAAAATTACAACATATTTATTGGGTTATTATTTGAACACAGTTTCTATGCCATAATCTATGGTTATCGTGACAGTTGCACATTCACTGCGACCATTTTTTGCCTGTAAGAATTCTATTCAGCAAGAATCTGGACAAGAACAAACATGAAGCTGAATATGTGTAAGAAGGATATAATTTATATTTATATCTTTTATAACCTCAGAAAATGTATCAATTATAATTGAAAATAAATCATGTAACTAACTAATGATGTGTTATTTTTCTGATTTAAACATAACTTCTATGCCCCAGTCTATGATTAAGAGGAGGACACTTCCAGATTCACCACCATCATTTCTGCATGAAAGGGTTCCAGTTAGGTTGGCAGAAGTCTGAACAAGATATGACGTGATATATTTACATATCATGGACTTTTCAAACTTTAATTCACATTAGATTGTTAGATACATTTGTTCTATAATACATACATATACATGTATGCATTATATACATCAGATAGAGTTCAAATGGTTCTGCGGAGGAACATGGATTATAATAACTAAGCATTATGGGATGAGCTATAATATCAGTTTTGTGGACTTAGTAAGTACACATGAATTTTTATACCCCCTAGTCCTCATAGCTTTACATTGCGGATCAATTCAAATCATAACCTGTTTCAACTTTATAAACTCTGAAACTGAATACCTAATTGACTGCTTATGTAATGGAGAATGGTTAAATAAGTTTCCCATCTTAGCTTTCGTGATACAAATATAGACCTAAATAATTACACATTCTTGATGTGATATAAAGGAGTCATTTTAAAGCTAAGCTATGTTTTTTCATAATAAAATACATTTCGCAAATATTTTGTTGGGGTACAGCTATTGACAGTATAATTTGAGAGTGGGTTGCTTTCTTATCTTCATCCTTGGGAGCACTAAAATGACCATTTGCTATGTTTCTTATTTACTTGACTTATTTTTTTTCTACCCGCCATGTAATTTTTCCACCTGTTTGAAATTTAGATTTGACTGGGCTTAGTCTCATCACCCCATCACTTGCTCTTGGCTCCTCAAAGACTGTAAGAGAAAACATCACACATCGGAGACGCGTTTTCTCAAACAGAAGCCATCCAGGCTCTCATTGACAAGCTCAACAGGCTTAAAGAAACGATTTTAAAAGACAAACTGGACAGTGCTTTGGAAAGTGAGGTGTTGTTGCCGTTTATTTTTTTTTTTTAAATATCTGCCGAATGAATGTTGAGATTTATAAATATAAATGCTTTTTGACAGTTTCCAGAATTTAAAACAAAGGTTGTTTTTTTTTATTCCTAGAATATAGTTAAGGAATTAATCATCCTGTGAGAAATAGTTTACCATTTTTAGTAGCTTTAAGATAAATGTGTCTTTCCTTTTTTTTTTTCAGTTGTTTTTTTTTGTTTTTAGAAGTTATAGTGATTTTTTTCGGCTCACATATTTGAGTTGAGTCTCTGTTTATCTGTTCATATTTTCATTCAGCTATATGCGATTGGTCCTTTCGCTCAGCCATTTAGTACTCTCGTAAACCAAGACTCACTCCGCCTTGTCGGCTATTTAAAATTAGTTTTCTTTACTGCACACCAGAGGCACAGTAGTGTTTCCAACATAAACCTCCCCCCCCCCCCCCCCCCCATAGCATTTATTTATGACCACTTTTGAATATACTCTGTGACCTGTCCCCTTGAGCATACTGGAGACTTAGGATGTAACTACAGACTTTTTATGCAAAATAATTGTTGTGGTAATGTCTGAATTTTGTTTGTTTTATTTTTAAATGGGATATGCATTAGTTTTAAATATGATTTCAGGACAATGTGAGAACAGAAAGGTCCAGAGATTTCGTGTTTGAAAATCCTCATTTGTTTCAAGGTGAAACTGTTCTGGATGTTGGCAGTTGACCAATCCAGTATCATCTGCCAATCCATGGACATTGCCAGGTGAGTTGACCTTTGGAGAAAATTTTCATATTTTATACATTTATTTAACCATAAAAGACTGATAATAAATAATTAATTTCACTTACATTCATTAACTTTCAACTTTGATCCTGCAGAACTATTTTATTCCTGATGCCATGATTAATCAACAGTTTACTTGAAATACCCACTTTCCCGTCCTAAATATATTATTTGCATATCTTGACAAAAATGTTCCTACCTTAAGATTCTTGTAGGAATAAATTTGTTTAACCTTAGACTTTTCAGAAAGATGATTTGTACATTTTTTTGACAATATCATAGACATTGTCTATGTATTAAAAAGTCAATGTGTATAAAGTAAATAAACATATTTGAAAATTTGGCCAGTACAAAAAAATGTTGCAAAGTTGGTTTTTTTTTTGTATTAATGAGAGGGTTAGGTGAGACATATTTGTGTTAAGAATTTATGGCCGGGGAAAGGAAAGTGCATGAAAGGAGATGACTGAAGAAATTTGAAATAAAAGAATTTTATTGACCATACATATAAACACTGAACATGTTTTCAAATGTAAAGTAAAAAAGTAAAGTAAAGTTCCCTTAACCCTAACGGGCCATCGGGGCAGATGAAGTGTAGAATTCATCTGTTTCTATAACCTCGGCATATGAAGGGGGTTGTGTGGTTAGCACAACGCCCAGCCGCCTTTACTCTCCCAACTTAAAGTCAGGCACCCATTTAAAGCTGGGTGGACTTGGGGACTTTCACCAGGACCTGAAAAAATCCCAAGGTTCTCACTGAGATTCGAACCCGGGACCCTCCGGTCGACAGTCAAGCGCTCTACACCACTCGACCATCCGTCCCCTATTTTCAAATGTAAAGACATTGAGAATATAGTAAAAAAAAAAAAAAAAAACAGGAAATAGGTAAATGACAAAGCTACCTCATAAGTTCACATGTACAGGAATCAACTGCTTATTATTATATCACATGGGTGGGACGGATGGTCGTGTGGTAAAGCGCTCGACTGTCGACCTGAAGGTACCTGGTTCGATCTCCGGTGAGGACCAAGGACATTTTTCAGGTCTTGGCTTAAGTTCCCGATATATCTCCCGTGGTGCCTCCATGGCCATTGCACTATCGGCTATGGTGGGGGATGAAAAGAAGGGCACCATAAAAACCGTCCCATTAGTGGTTTATAGGGATCTAAGAGATTTCATCTCATCCTTTTAGGGACTTCACACACCTCATAAGTTCACATGTACAGGAATAAGGTGCTTGTTATTAATATCTCATATGGGTGGGAGGTTTAGTCAATGAAACTCAACAATGTTCTGTGTTTTTTTTTTTTTAAACACGATTTTAAAATAATAATTTAGAATATTTTTTAATAATCACACCTTTATTTAAGCAAAATTTTAATGCATGTATTTGATATTGTTTTTAATGCTGATTTGAACATTATAATTCTATTTATATTAAAATTGCAGAGAAAATAACATTCATGAAAAGATCACCTTTGTCAAAAGTTGTTTGAAGGCTGTGAATCTTCCCATTTAGAAGGTAAACATTGGAATTTTTTTTGTTTTCATTATTTCCCCACTGTTTAGCTAGAAATGAAAAAACTTGAGAAGTGTGATGTTCAAATACTAGTCACCTCTGGAAATTTCTCGGACATAAGAAAACATCCAACACTTTGTCCATCTTTAAATGTTTCACAAATAATGAAATTGGTCTAATTGAAGTAAACAGTTTCACATAATAATAATAATTATAATAACCTAGCATTATGGGATGAGCTATAATATCAGTTTTGTGGACTTATTTAGTTTCAGGCCATCATATTGATATGTTTTATTGGCTTTTGTGCTGTAGGATATTCTTTTTTGTTTGTTTGTATATTTTTTTTTACCAGGATGTGACCTCTGCACCTGCTCCTCTGAAGTTTCTGGCATCCTGAATATCAGAGCCATGCCGTCTGTCAATTAATACTTTTTGATTCCTTGTTACTCCATCTGGTATTCGCCATGTTTGTTTGTGAATCTTGTGCTACTTGTAGGGCATGCCTTTACCTGATGTGATTTTCGTAACTTTCTCCATGTGTAGCCTTTAGCTTCAAGTTGTTGTTTCTTTGCCTATTTTTACAAAGTCTCCTAAAACTATTTTAAAATCATCTCTGGGTGCTTCTTATTATATTCTTTCTAAAGTATCATAAAATTCTTGTTGGATAAATTGTCAGTTGATAAATTGTCAGTTAATAAATCATCAGTTGACATATCATCAGTTGATATATCATCAGTTGATATATCGTCAGTTGATATATCGTCAGTGGGTGCATGGGCTCAGATGGGGGTCATATTAAACATTTTACCTCGTGATACTGCATAGTCTTTCATTGGCTGATTTAAGGCCAGTGATTGATGTATAATATTTTTCCTGACCCCAAAGCATTTTCTTTCAAAGTGTTTCTTGTGTTTCCACTCTAAAAGATGGTTTCTTGTTTTTCCACTCTAAAAGATGGTTTCCTGTGTTTCCACTCTAAAAGATGGTTTCTTGTGTTTCCACTCTAAAAGATGGTTTCCTGTGTTTCCACTCTAAAAGATGGTTTCTTGTGTTTCCACTCTAAAAGATGGTATACTCTGATATTTTTTTTATAATACCTGGATTTTTCATCTTATCTTTTCTAGTGCTGCCACTTAAATCTTTTATTTCTTGAGTTGCTCAATGAGGCAATAATTCAAACGTTTTGCTTCCTCAGAACATTGACTTGATCAACTGCCAGATGGAAAGTTTTGGATCTCTCCACTCAGTTTTGTCTGAAATGTAAATCGGATGCTGACATGACTGACATGACGGCTCTGGTTGGTTACTTTGACACATCATTTGATGCAAGCTGTCTTATGAAGGTGAGATAGATGTGTGTGTTGAGGGAGGGGGTATATTATAATGAGCAACAAGTCTGTGATAAAATATTATATGTGGGGATTATTAGTGAAGAATGGAAACATAGAAAACTTCAGTTCCATAAAATGGAAATCTTCTCAGCAATCTAAAATTAAATAATTTGAAATATGCAAACATTCATAAATATTTCTTGCCTGTGTGTGAAGCAGTTTGTGAGTATGAACTATACTTTCTGTAGAAGAGATTTCTTAATTATTTTTTTTCAAGAAATAAGAATTTTTATTATGATGGAAAACACAAATGGGCCCAAGAAGGCTACTTCCAGTTTCAATGTCTAACATGTAAGTCAGGTGGTCATCTATGAATGGTACCTAGGACAAAAGTTTTCGCAAAGTTATCTCAGGCGCAGGTCCACTGATCTTTCATAAGTCTGCCACTTATATCTTCCATCTATCTCCTCTATTTATTCCCGATGTCTTTTCCCTTTATAACATATCTTCCATCTATCTATCTATTTATTTCCGATGTCTTTTCCCTTTATAACATATTTTCCATCCATCTATCTATTTATTCCCGATGTCTTTTCCCTTTATAACATATTTTCCATCCATCTATCTATTTATTCCCGATGTCTTTTCCCTTTATAACATATTTTCCATCTATCTATCTATTAGCAATACGTAACTGAACGAAGCACAC